>CABFOW010000218.1:136481-206288 GCA_902141385.1 Timema californicum
CCCCCCCCCCCCATTCATTATGGAACTACCCCTATTCCTTTAGGTCACTGTAAAAAAAAATAGTTCTTTATATATTTATTGTAGTCAAATTGCGATCTTCAACTTCAACATGACCTGCTCAGCATGTTTTTACCCAAAACTTGTCTTACACTAATATATAGTTTTTATTAAAATTTCTTTGATATAATAAACTGATAAAACACTGAAAGTGCAAAAAAGTTATTTTATAAAATTATAAATGTTATTAAAAATTTACAACATAGGATACGCGCTAGTGTTTTGTCAAAGAAAATTGCAAAATCTGAAGGATTAAGGTGGGGAGAATAACTATAGATTAATAGTTTCACAAGTGTTTGGTTGACAAATATTAAATAGAATATATTTGTTAAGGATAAAAATAAGTATAAATTTAATAACTTTTAATAGGTTATAGTTTTAATAGATTATAAAATATTTTTCTAAAAATATCTGTTATTTTTATGTTTTATTTCACTATCCAGGCACTAAGAATCGTCGATACACCCATTTAAAAAAAAAATCTAATTTCAATACAAGCCAGCAGTGATTAAATATCACGATTATATTCATATACATCAAGATCTACATTAAAGGGTATGCAGGTAAGTTGTAAGCCTCAACTACTAGGGATTTCCCGGGATACGGAAATAGAGGTTTTGATTTTGAATCATTGAGGGTTGTATTTTTCTGTTTTTTTTTATATAGATCGTTATTCACATTTAACTATCGAAAGGGCGATTATATATCCTTTATACATTATACCTTCCTTACCCTTTTAACCAATATGTGTGAATATGCGGATAGTCTAAACATTAGTAGTAGCTCCCGATTTAAAAATTAAAAACTATGAATTAAAATAATATCCGTATTATTGAAATTCCTTATTATGCTTTCTATTGTGGATATGACAAATACACACTATCCCCAAACCAAAATAAAAATTAGAGTGACCTAGATGCAGAAGGATAGCAATAGAATTAACCTGAAAGTAATAGGGTTAATGAGGTGGACTGGATAAAACTAGCTCATTATAGAAATATAGTGCAATAAAGTTTACTGGATAGAACTAGCTCAAGATAGGAATGGGGTGTAATAAGGTGGACTAGATAGAACTATCTCAATATAGAGATAGGATGCAATAAAGTATACCAGTTAGAACTAGCTCAATATAGGAATAGGGTGTAATGATTTGGATTGGATATAACTAGCTCAAGATAGGGATATGGTATAATGAGGAGGACTGGAAAAGAAATATCTCAAGATAGAGATGTATGACACACATTTTAAAGTATGACAATGAATTCTAAAATCCCTAGTGACATTAAGTAAAGAAAAATTTCCTGAAATGTTTGTTTAAAATCAACTTTAATAAAAACTGTATATTCACAGTGCTGGTAAACGCGCGAAAATTGTCGTCAGCCTGGTATTTTCTAGTTGATGGGTGACGGGTAGTTGTGGGTTTGAATTTCATACGGGTGTACTGAAGACAAGTTTCGACAAAATGGTTCTTCCCTTTCCATTCACGTGACTGCCAGTATAGTTTCTTTAATCCATACCTTCCTCATCCTTATGTATCGATATCCCAGACGAGAAGTAAATATTAGAGAGAAAAAAATCTAACACTGATAACATTGATCGGAACAGAATCCCGGCTTTTATATTCTTGGAATTATTCAGACTCCAAGGTCACACCTTATAGTATTGTGACGTGACCGCGTCTGCGTGACTAGGCTTGATCTATCATTGAAAGGCAGTGCGATCTGTCTTCTTCTCAATGTCTTTGCAACTGTTCTGTATCAGAGACTCGCCGTACTGCGATTGGTTAGTTTTAGTGACGCCAACACTGCCATACGCGTGCGATACGGATAGTTTGGTGTTCGGGGTAACAAGGGCTTACGAGACACTCACCGAAGGAATAATAAATTTCTAGCCATCATGAAGAATGCCTTACTACCCTCCCAGTCCTTCCATTTATAGTTGTATTTTAATAGAAATAAGTTTTTAGAAAATATAGTCATATCTTTTTGTTAGGGGGTATTATAATCTGGAAAATTTTAGACTTTAAGATTATGATGAATCTTTACGTTTTATCCTCCACCGAACCCAAAAATGTGGATTCTACAATTCCCCATGTCTCTCTGTATTTAATGTGTTCTAGCATTTAAATTAAGGGTAATTTACTGATTAAAATTGATCATTTATTCTATATGTTTGGAAAATGGTTATGGATATTTTGTTTAAAATAGTTTTCTAAGGAGTATTTTATTTCTAAAATAACCTCGTATACTTGGTTTTTAGTTAAAAATTGGTTAAATTGTGGTTAACTGATGAATGATTTTTGAAATTTCAACATATTTTGAAATTGGTTAAAATAATTTTCTGTAAAAGATAAATTTGGAAAGTGTTCGACATGAAAAATAAAATTATCTACTGAATTTTTTGGGGATGATTTTTTAAGCATACGTTATATGACTGATTTTTAAAAAATATTGTTATTTTAATAAAATGTTATAGTTATTCAGTTCAAATGGGTAGTCTATCTGTTAAGTTTTTTACATTATAAAAAGTATACAAATTTATTTTAAATGCATTTTAAAATGGTTTACTGGTGACTGATTTTTATAAAATGGTAATTTTTATAAAATGGTAATTTTTATGAAAATTGCTTTAACTATTGTGCTTTGAATACGAATCAGTGGACTTTTTACATGGTCAATAAAAATGTAAATTTATGTTTCTAAAATACATTAATTCAAGAATAGTTTATTTACCACTAATTATAGAATATTAGAAAAAAGTAGAAAATGGCCTTGAAGATTGCGTTTAAATTGAGTATATGGTAATATTTTTTATGATAAATAAATTAAAAATAATTTTAGGGTATTTTACAAATAGCTTGTTTTCCAACCTTAGATATATAAAAAATATTTGATTAATGTGATTTTAAATTTATATAAAAAGTGCTTATTGTCATTAACCATATGATGTGTAGATTTTTAAGAGAAAAATTAACTTAAGTGTAGCTTACTGGTAACTTCCTTTTTTTTAATGTTCTTCTTAGCTATAATACACAATATGAAAACGTTTGTGTGATTGTGTCCTAACATTTATTTCACATTATTTTACTCAATATTTCCACTCTCCCTCCACGCAAATGCGGGATCACTTCCTCTAATTCAACCTTTCCAATTCCTAACCCATTAGCGTAATTAGTACTTAAAGCGTATTACCCGAACGGGTAGTAAGACGCAGTGCCAAGTAATAAAAATAATAATAATAAAAAATTTACCCTATAAATAAATAGAATTTATTTTTTAAAAATTTTGAGCTTGATGATGAATTAAGCGCCATTTAGAAAAAATATCCCACAAAAAACAACTTAGGTTAATTTAATTTCTGTTATAATAATTTGATATTTATTACATTTTGCAGCTGTGATTAAATGTTAAATTTAATTAGGAGTAAATATCAATGCTTTAATAACATGATACAGTTCAGTTTCATACGAGGTTTGTCCTCAAAATGTTTTAATTTAAACTAAGTTTCAAATGTCAGCAATTTTATCTAATTATAATCAATTACAAATGCACTCCTCATTAACGATAGTTGACTTCTAATTGTTTACGCTTATTAATTTTTTAAACTACACATAATGTATGTAGTTAAATTTATATAACTAGACTAAAGAACTACACAAATAAACATTTGTCAGCCATTGACATTAAATTAATTAAACGTTTTGTGCGTGATCATATTCATTGTTAAATGAGCGTCAACATATGATAATAAGTGCAATTTATTTGGGATGGATCTATATTTACGTCATATCTGTGAACCGTAATAATATGTGCGCTTACAGTTTGGTGATAAAACATATTGTGGCAGATAGTTCTTTTTTTCAAATTGCTGTAAGAGATTTTGAATTGTGATTACCAGGACCCGGAATTTGAGGATCTAAAATGGTCAAAAATGGACCTAACCATTCCCGTTAAAAATCCTAATAAATTACTTTAAATTAAGATAATGAACAGAATCAATGTAATACCTAAATGTCACGCTCATATGGTTTGGTTTTTCAATAATACAGAGGTCATGGCACGTTAGATTCAACGAGATTCAAATATATAGTATTGAAACTGAAACAATTGTTTATTAAATAATTTTAAGAATGGTATTTTATTTTCACTAATTTATTTTGTATCTTATATAGTTTATTTATTTATTTATTTCAAAAAAACATTTACAGCTGGTTTGCCTGTAAGAATCGTTCTGCCTATGTATAAGTTAAAAAAATGTAATTGAAATAGTCTATCAAGAATAATTGTTAATTTTAAATTCAAGCCTATGGTATTCAGGCACAAATAATAGAGAAAGGTTTATATTCGTCATCAAAATAGGGAAAATATCATTGGTAGATAAACAAGATGTCTAATTTTATTCCCTATATTTATATTTAGCACATTGGCGTCTTAATGTGAAAGTGTGTCAAGTTAGGATGAAACCGGCTTCGCAATATATCTTCTGATACACCAGGTAGGCGATTTTTTTTAAACTCAAGTTACCTCCTACTACACCTCTTAAGGTGCGGCAGAAGGGAATGCGAGTATTTTTACACTTTTATATGTCGGTGACCTGGCGGTCTAGGGGTAAGGTGTCGAACTTCTATGCTGGGGTCCGGGGCTCAATACTTGGTCCCGGCACAGATTTATCTGACTACCAAACCCTTCCTTCACCTCTGACAAGACGTGTATTAATAACATCTTGTGAATGTGGGGAATGCCAGACCTCCACCGTGGTTCGGATCCCACGTTAAACTGTAGGTCCTCCATTTCATCTCACAATCACCCTACCATTACACATTAGTGTAAGTGCGTATAACACGAACGGGTAGTAAGACGCGGTGCTAATAATAATAATAATACATTTTTATAGCATTACTTTTTTGGCCAAAGGAAACCAAATATCTCTCCATTAGCAACATAGTGTTTAGTTTTCTGCACATGGTAATATCAACAGATTTTGAATATCTGCCAAAGCTTTTCTGGAATTTGGTCAAAACTTTTTAAATAAAGAGAAAAAGTTTTGAAAAAATGCCAGGACATCCTTGATAGGTATTCAAGATCTGTTGATATTAGCATGTGCAGAAAACTAAACTCTGTGTTGCTAATGGAAAGATATTTTATCTATTTTGGCCAAATTGTAATGCTGTCAAAACTGTAAAAATACTCACGCTCTCTTCTGTTGCACCTTAATATAAACTATAAAAACACTTCAAATCCCTTATAAATAAAATCAAAACATTTGATTTAGTTTGAGACCTGTTAGGAGAATGACGTGAGCTGTTCGCTAAGAAACTAGCCCATCCTTCTTTCTTTGAGATAATTCCCTTGTCCTTAATTACCTTAGTTATACAAGCAAGAGACAATTTTATATAGTGTCATCACCTTAATGGCCACCCTCATGCAAATAGGAGTCATCCCCTCCTCCCTCCTAAGCGAAGAAGATACCTTATAATATTTTGTAAGCTACTCCTTTATGTTATGCTGGTCCCCACCACCCTAACGTCACTCATATATTTAACAGCACGTCAAGAGACAAGAAGGGATGTCACCCCCTGTCTCCGCACGCAACATAACCTTCCTTTTCCTCCCATCATATCCACACCCTCTCTCACCCTCCTTTACATCCCCTACCTGCATGGAAAACCCCTACTCACCCCCTTATACTCTTTAAACGAAACCTCTTACTTTTATTAAGGTGGGTTCACAACAGAAAACTAGTAAACTACAATCAATGGCTACTTTTTTTTTCTATATTTTTTTAATCAGTAGGCTAAGTTAAATACGACCTCCCCCCTTTTAATATTAGTTCTCGTTCCTGAAATACACACACATTATAGCGATGAAGGGAAGAAAAGGAAAAATATATAATAATAGAGGAAATGTAGCTGCATTTAAGATGTGGGAGAGTGAGGAACCATTTAGTAAAAAAAAAAAAAGCACGATAAATATACTTGGTCATGATTTTAATCCTTACCTCCTTGTCATTGGAAAACCAGATCTAAAAGAGTATTACAATTACAAAGTATTGTTCGTTCATGGTAGGAGTTTACCTGGGAAAGGACTTTTTTCCCTACCAGAAATCTATTATATACTAAGGATATTGGTAAGAAAAAAGACCTTTCAGAGGTAAACTCCTCCCGTGAATGAAGTACCCATTTGTGCGCGTAACACTAAAGGTATCAATGATTTAGTCGACCGGCCCCTTGGTATATTGGTCATTGCACCTGGCTATGAGCCTCGGGGTCCTAGGTTCAATTCCCAGCTGGTACTTTGGGTATTTTTCTTGAAAGGGAAACTAACCAAACGGTCACCAGGATTTTGTTATTTAGGTTTAATTAATTCTACCTGTTCCACACCCTCATACTCACTATCACTATCACCTCATTTCATCGAGATATGGAAAGAGCCTCCACGGAAAGGATGTACTATTAGTACATTCGGGTCCCCCCTGGATAACGTTACATTAGTACTGGTTAATCTTTCCACTTCTGGGTTATGATTGATGTAGCCCAGACCAACGATATTATATATTCTGATTTCTTAGTCAACGGTTTGAGATTACGAACTGCTGAGGACGGGGAGATCGAGGTTCGAATCTCGGTCGGGTGAAATGAGGGTGGTTTTTCATAAATTGTTTTCCACGCTACCTCCACGCAAATGCAGGTTCACTTCCTCTAATTCAACCTTCCCAATTCCTAATCCATTAGCGTAATCAGTACTTAAAAAGCGTATAACCCGAACGGGTTGTAAGACGCGGTGCTATATAATAAAAACAAAATATGAAGCTAACTTAAATTAGACGCATCTCCATTCGATTGGAAAATATATATTAAACAAAATATTAGTTCCAATGCGGAAATCTTCCTCCCGTGCAACTGGGCGAGATCCTAGACCCGGCCCGTCAAACATCGGTGATCCATTCGATTGTGAGGTTGACGTTTGAGACCAGTACTCTATAATCAATATGAAAACAGACCTTAGGCCAGTATTGCTTTAATCGTCACTAAAGGGTTTAAATAGTCTACATCAGGGATTTAAAACATTTTAGAATCGTAACCAAATTTTTATAACGTTAATGTTTGAGACCCACTTATCTTAAATGGATAGAAGTTTTTTTTTATTATTATTTCAAATTAATTTTTGCACATTCATATTTTATGTTTTCAAATAATTACACACTTAAAACATTTTCGTAACCAAACAAATCTCATCTCTTGACACACAGTTTAGGAACTACTGACTTACACAACTATTATGGACGTATGTTCTAGATGTTATGGTTAACAACTTCCTTCAACGTGTCTACATTCCTGAGAGTGGTTGATTAAACTGAAACACAGACAGTTCTACATTTCAAGAAATAAATTAATCCAAATATCTGATAAAGAATAATTGTTATCATTAATAATGTTTATTTAATTTAGGTTACTTTAGTATTTATATGTCATTAGATACATGAAGGTTTTAACAAAAGTACACCACTTTTCAATATCTTGAGCTAGTTCTGTCTAGTTAACCTTATTGCACCCTATTTATATCTTGAACTAGTTCTATTAGTCCAACTCATTACACCCTGTCCCTATCTTGAGATAATACTATTCAGTTCAGCTCATTATACACTGTCCCTATCTAGAGCTAATTCTATCCAGTCCAACTCATTATACACTATCTCTAACTTGTGCTGATTCTTTCAGTCAAACTCACTACATACAATCTTTATCTTGAGCTCATTCTAACCAGTCCACCTCATTACACCATATGTTTCTCAGCTCCATTCTAATATCATCTTATTATCTGCGTATATGTCTTCCCAATGGTCTTTTCCCATTGGGTTTTCTAGTCAGTACCCCGGACACGATTCTAGTTTCTCACATTCAAGCTGCAGCTTAACAAATTTAGATTTATATCCTCAAATATTAACAATTTGAAACAGAATTAATTTTCACGAAGAGATGTGTTCAATATATATATTTATTAATATTATGATTTAATTGTTTATTCAAATCTTAACTTTCATACTATTTATGATTTTTTAAAATATATATTTGTTTTGAAAAATAATATTTTTTTATCTAATATAAAAACTTACCATAATCTAAACGTACAATTTATCACTGCTTTATACGGCCAAAATTAAATCTTATCGCAATGCACTGCTATGAATAACTATTTATTTTCAAATTAGAAAAATAATTATAATGCTAGGAAAATGAAAGATTAACTTTTTCGACAAATTTGAGGAGAAATGTAATTTTGAAGGCAGTTTAAGATAATATTCAAGTAGCTCAGCTTTTCCTCAACAATGGACCAATAAAACAGACTCATTAAGTAACTCGAATAGCAGACTCTGGTAAAGGGGTGGACGGGTGGAAAGAGAAAGGGTTGGAAGAAGTACACAATGAATGTTATGATGATGACTGACATTTATATGAGACTAGCTTATCCAGGGTGAGCTTTTTTATTTTATTTTGTTAGTGGACTACTAGCACGCATCTGCCCCGTAAGACAGGGAAACCGGGCTAGAAGTGGAGTGAAGAGAATCAAAGTAGGAAGACGCCCCCTTACCATTTTTTTTCACCCCTTTTCCACGCTAAAATAAAAATATGAAAACATTATAAGGAAACTTTTATATTCGAGTACTTTGAATGAAATAAAAATAAAACATAAAATATATTTTTGGTGTCCTTGATGCAGAACTTTATATTATTTATATGTTATATTTTCATTTTGAACCTATATTTGAAGTTTTTGTTAAAATTATACTTTTCCCATTTTTACATGTACTTAAATATTTTTATAATAGTTTTATTACATTTTATTGACATCTCGAGGAGAAAGAATTATGATCATAAAAACAATTGAACTCGAGATTTTGATAAATCTTAACGTTTCATGGCCCCTTGAACCAAAAAAGTGGTTTTTGCAATGCCGTCTGTCTGTCTGTACCTCGGGCTAGAGCCAAAACTATTTAATCGATTTGGCCATAAATTGGTATCTGGGGTTATCATAAGGTCCCTTCAAGGGATTTTTAGAATCATATATCCATCCAACACTATTTTTAAATATACGGATGTGCAAAAAGAGAAAAAAGATCGATTTTTTAGAAATTAACATTAATGATTTTGATTAAATTTTATATCTAGATATAGTTTTTCTTACTATAAACAAGATGACAGCCCTCATTCTCTCATGAAAATGACTATGAGAATACTTTAAAAAGAATAATATTTTACAATGTTTCACAATTTCTCCAGAACTATTAAAGATACGTAATAATGTATCTATATAAAGTTGTTGTTCTAAAAAAGATATAAATCTTTTGATTAAAATTTATTTTTATTTTATCACCAATAATTTCTGAACCTTAGTCAAGTATATAGATACATATATAAATACACTTTTTAATTCAGATCTTTGGAAATGAATTTGATTCTTATGTTCTTTGTTGGACAAATATGTTTCTTTTTTTAGATTTTTCTGTAATAGTGATCCTAGTTCCTAATGCCATAGAGTAATTAACAGTGTATATTACTAAATCATTTATGAGCTTTGGTGTATTGTTTCTACAACAATGCATAGAACTATTGTTTCGTTTCACAAATCTCTCGAGTTTTTAGTGAATATCTATTTTAAGATAAAACTGGGAGAACATCTTTAGCGGTGCAGCGTACCATTTATTTTTATTTTGTGCTTTGCATCTCAATTTTTAAATGCTCAGATATGCGTGTATAGTTCAAACCTTACATATTAATTTTCATCTGACAAGCGACTAAGTTTTATTAGCCTACAGTGATACAACTAAGTGCGGTTAATCATATATCCAGTAACCCGGCAGATCGTGTACGAAATATCCCAGTTAACCGTGTGTCTTATCTCCCAGTTAATGATGTGTTTAATACCCCAGGTGGTCATATTATAATGTCCAATTAATCATTAGAACAATATTCTGGTTAATCGTGTGTACGATATTCCAGTTAATCGCTCATGAGATGGGTCCCGAAGTTGGAATATTGACTTGTTGCTGCCTGGACGACTCGGGACGCGTCTAGTCGCGATAAAGGCTGTGTTGGTTTTGGCGGGTGAAGGAGGGGAACGGAGGGGTTTGAGATGTTTGCCAAGAACGGCAAGATGTTTGGAAGTTAGAAGGAGTAAAAGGGGTGGGGGAAGTTGAGGGGGGGGGGAGAGGTTGGTAAGAGAATGTTGACACGGAGGTGACGTATTGTCCGGAACCCTAGATGCTACACCTTCTGGATACAGTTTAAATGATAGGAGAGACCCCGTGAAGGTTTGGCGGCTGCAATATGGAGACTTTGATCGAAGAATAAAAAACACACACACACACACAAAGAAAAAAAATGTAACAAGGAATGACACCACCTTTTCCCTTCCACCCCACTGACACTCTTTCTTTATTTCTTTTTTTCAAAAAGACTTCAAAAAAGGAACGAATACATTTTTTCATGACTCTCCTTTTCCTTACACAATTTTTTCAATAACATTTTAAAATCAATTTTTCATTTTGTGTGCATTAACTGATGTTTTAAAAACACACGAACTATCTTGATTTTTAACTTAAAATAAACAAATCCAAGCTCAATTTAAATTTCATTAAAACGGGAACATCAAAACAAAAATGTTTCTTTAACTACTTTTTACAATATTGGAAAATTCCGTTTAAATTATATAAGAGGATACGTTATTTAAATAAGCAACACCCAACTCGGTTGCGTAGCTAGCTAACGCGCTAGTTTCGTGTTGAGCTAAACCACCGATTACGGGTAAATCAAGGTTCGAACTTTAGTCGGGTGATCTGGGGATCATTTTTCCTAAATGGTTTTCCACTATTCCTTCATGCAAATGCGACTTAATTTCCTCTGAATTAAACCCTCCCTATTCCTAACCCATTAACGTAATTAGTACTTAAACATATAACCCAATCGGGTAGTAAGACGCAGTACTAAATAAAAATAAATAAGTAAGGCAGTTAATAACCAAGTTATTATAGTTTTTAAGCACAACTATATCCGAATCTAAGTATCATACTATTTACATTGAAAAATGACCTCTTGACACGGGAATCAAACCAGAACCTTTGGATTAGCATGCTAATTTTCTTACCACTGAGCCATCCAGGAGTATTTCCGTACCCAGAGTCATGTTTCACTTATATTTTAAGACAGTCCATCACATATTCTGTAGGCATTGACGCACTAATCCAAAAGTCCCGAGTTCAATTGCTGTGTCAAGATATAATTTTACAATTTACGGAATATCATTATCAAATTTCTTAAAATTGTAGTTTAATTAACAATTATGTTTAGTAGAAATGTTTGTTTCGTTCTATAAATTAGTAGGAAGGCTTAATTTTAACAATGCTGACAAATCTTTTGTCTACCTTCTATTTGTTTGGGAGAGCCAACATGTTTGTTTTAAAGGATAAATGGTTCTGTGGAATGTTGATAAACTAGCGCTGTTGAGGTGGGTTTATAAATTACTAATACTTTTTCACTGTTACCTTAAGATAAGTAAATAAGTGTGAAAAGCTTAACAAAACCAAAACGAGGTATGTTTAAACAGTTCAACTATTTGTAACAATTTATTTACTAACATTCAGATTTACACTTCTATTTTCATATGATGAGCCTTTTAGAGAATATAAAACAATTTTATTTTTGTCTCAACGATGACATTTTATTATTTTTAATAATTAGGTAATAGTAATTACACAATTATCTAATATAGTTTATGTAACTTAACGTAAGAATATGTGAAAGCTGATCTATTACCTTTATAGCTTTCAAATACAGATCTTCTTATGAAAATAGGACTATACATATTCATTTTTGGATTATTCTACCAACAAACCCATACTAGTGGTCCCACATTTAAGGAAGTCTTCTCTTACAAATTAGAGTATTTAATTTATATGTGATAAAATTTGAACGGTTAGTAAAACAAAGGGACAAAATAAATTCTTCAATTATACTAACATTTAAGTGAATCTATAAAAAGCCTTGATTTTTAAAAATATTGTTTGAATATTTTAATCTTAAGTTTTAAAAGAGAAATTTGTATTAATGAACGCTATTCAAAATTTAATTAAATCATAACAGCAAATAAACTCTAAAATCCTCGCTCTAATAATTAGATTAAGTCTGCTTGGTTAATTGAATGAAACAATAAACAAGTACAAGGGCGGTTAAACTCCAATTAAGTAAGGCCCAACGACCTACGTTGGTGTGTACATAAGCTAAATTCTAGGTTCATCTAGTCTGGTTATTCGCTGGTGGAAAGATCGGGGTTCAAGACCCGATCTAGAGTATTGAGCTTATTTTTATCTTATAATTTCCTACTCCCTATCCAATACAATTTGGGTGCAGTTCCTCCTAATTCTACCTTAATCATCCCTTCCCAAAAATAGTTATTTGAATTTTCATTTTAAAAACGGGAAAAACAAGTCATTTTGAGAGACAAAAAAAATCCTAATCCAGTTTCGAAAGTGAATCCTTTACGCCTCTATTAAATCTCTCGAAATATCCCCCTTACCCCTTTTAGGGACATTCAAAGATAATGTAAATACGAAAGAAATATTCCAACAGAAAGTATGATTTTTAATAGTTCTATTTAATGAAGAAATAATGCTCCCATGAGAAATTAAATTTTGTTTTTAACATTTATTCTTGGTTTATTTATTTGTGTAAAGTTAGGTTTTTCAAATGTTGAGGTCATATTTTTTTTAAACTTAAAAGTGTCTGGGAAAAAAACTTAATAATTAAACGTCATAATTGAGTTTGTTATTCTTCTTCTTCTTGGTTTTTTTTCGCCTCAAGTACCTCCAAACAGCAAATTAAGAAGTTAACAAGTTGAACCGCCACCAAATTGTTCAGTCGGGAAGTGAACGCTGAACGTAAGGGCTATAGTCATCCATTATATCCTTTCCCCAGTAGCCTTATTAACCCCAACGAGCCCTTGGCAATACATCATACTAGGTTAGGACGGAAATAAAGAGGGAAAGTCATACCAACATGAGCAAAATAGCTCTCAGTTTAGTTATTTCCATCGGCGTTTGATCGTTGACTATCATTGAGGAAGAAGTTTTTTTTAAAAAAGAAATAAAATAATTATTTCAATAATATATTTTTTAAACTGGTGATTAAATATTTTCTATAACATTTTGTGTTTTGACAAATGTAATTATTTTAAACAATTTAAAGAGACCGTGGAAAGGGGGGCACGGGGAGATCAATTTTGGCTTGGATCGAGTTAGTGCTGCTATCTGTTAGACAATCATAAACTTTATCGAATACAATTGAGATTTAGGTTAAAAAAATGTCTTTGTCATAATTAATAGTTTTTTTTACAGTTATTAGCTGGGGTAATTTGGGGTCTTTTGCTATAAAAGTTGTTTTCCTAAAAATTTGTGTAATTTGGCTTTCCCTTATTTTATCTTGTATTCATCAAATGATATTTTTAACCTAAATAAGTTATGATAAATTAATTATATAACTAACTAAACCACCATAAAATATTTTGAAATGAACCGCGTATTATTATCCGTGTGATCTATTTTCAAACTACTCTAATTGGGTACGATTTAATAAAATAGATTTTGGAGTAAAGAGTACCAGCTTTTGCGATGATGTAGAGTGGGAAACTATAATATTACACTTATCTGATATTAGATCTCCAATCTTATAATCAAATACAAAAACTACCGATGAATTTGACGCCTTGACATACGTTTCATCCAATGTTGGTAAGTTAAACACAGATATGAAGACACTTTAGTAGAAGAGATACCAATAGCATAAGGTAAGACGAACAGAATTTCATGATTTCCTAATTAATTATGTATAAAACATATGCTCAAATAATTATGGTAACTAACATAAAATAACCATCGAGGTAGCTTCTATGAGATCTATAGTAGGCCTTTATTTACTAATGGTTTTCAGCCTGATTTTAATAATATGTAGGGTGACCTGGCGGTCTAGGAGTAAGGGGTCAGACCTCTGTGCTGGTGTCCGGGGTTCAATCCTCGGTCCCGGCACAGATTTATCAGATTAACAAACCCTTCCTTCACCTCTTACAAGACATATTGTGAATGTGGGGAATGCCAGGCCTCCACCGTGGTTCGGATTCCACGTTAAACTGTAGGCCCTCCATTTCATCTCATAATCACCCTACCATTACACATTAGCGTAAGTGCGTATAACCCGAACGGGTAGTAAGACGCAGTGCTAATAATAATAATAATAATAATAATATGTATTCTACTAGGACAATATTATCTACTACCCACTTCAGTAACCGAATGGTCTAAGGTCAAACTCGGGTTAGACTGGCCTTCTGATAGCCGGGAGGTCAGGAATCGAATACCTGTTGGGTCTACTGAAGTTGGTTTTCCTGAATTGTTTCCCAATATCCTTCCACGCGAAGGTACAGTAGCCCCATGGCATCTTTGGTGCTGACTGACTGCTCACAGCTGACTTCCGACAGTCAACATTACGGTATATACCTACAGTCAGAAGTGACAGCTGCTAAACACATGATTTTTCAGATCATATGGTTCGGCGTAGGGATACATAATTTGGTCTGGTAGCTTTTCAAAGCTTTTAGATGTCGGCTGTGAGCTGTCAGTCAACACCAAAGAAGCCATGGGGCTACTGTATGTAGGTTAACTTTTAAAATGATTCCTTTATCTTATCCACCCCATTAGCGTAACTATCATGTGTGAGTATAGCCTGAATAGGTGATATAACGTGGTGATTAAGAAAAAAATCATTCGATAAATACCAAAGAAAGCAAAGCTGGTTAGAACTACACTATTTCATATTCTAACTTAGTACGCCTCAACTGCAACGTTATAGTAAATACAAGACGACACTTACCTAAACTTGAATAGAACAGGCCTGTAGACTCATTTGTAGCAGTCCTCGGTTTTGTGACTGCACAGTGTTCTTAAAACACTTGTTGTGCTTTTAACGTCAATGCGCAGGTCCTTGAAGACAAGGATAATTTTTGGATTGAGTATAACCTTTATAAAGAGATTCAATACAATATAAAAAGTACCGCATTCAAATCTATTCAGTAGTTTTTTAGTTATAAACGAACATATATATATATAAATACTATCATTTATAGCTTACTAGGATCTGTGAATGTAGAACAACCAATTAAATTAAAATATGATCTCTCTTTGATTCGCTATTGAAAATGTATTATTTAAATATTACTCTTTGAATTTGATGTTTTGAGTTATACAGAAAAGTAATGAATTCTACATTCATCTTTGATCACGCGTTTTAAGACAAAATCTTTGAAAAACATCAATTTTATATGAATTAATTCGTTTTTTCAACAGCCTTAAAACTTATCTATAAAAATCTACTTTATATATAAAAAGAAAAATGTATCGAAATCAGTCATTTTTACAGATATCTTAGGCAACATACATACAGACTTTTTGTTTTGTAAGTAGCAGAGATTATATTTATTTCGAACAATATTTTCAATAAATAATAACTCCAGGAACTTTTATTACATGGTATTAGGAAGCAAGTAGAAAGAAGTTGGCGTCTTTGCTAATACCAAAGGCTGACACCGCAAAGGATTGTACTTTTAAACACGTAGACACGAAACCTCGTTTGAAATGTCACTGCTGATTTACTCCGCCATTGATCAAAACATTTTTCTCCGCGCTTCAATTAGCTTGGTGGATTTAAATAAAGGGTGAGGGAATAAAAAAAACTCTTCTCCACCTTCTAATCAAGTTTTAACACGACCATCCGTGAAATGAAAGAGCCACTTTGTGCTAAAGCTATAAATACCAAATTCAACGCTTCTTTTAAAAATCAACAGACTTTTCTCAAAAATCCAAATCAACTTGCTTGTACTCATAATTATTTGTCTGATATGCTTAGTAAAAATAGTATTTTAATATCACTCAATGTCACACATGAATGGTTTTATTAAAATTGATTAGAAAAAACCATAACTGTCTAAATGTACTGTACATAAATTAGTTAAAACTAAAAACTAAGACTATTTGCTAAGGATTTTATAAGCTTCTAGATTATTAAATTGTGTATTAGTTTAGTGTAAATAATGCACTTATCTAAACAGTAAAATGATGAGAAATTTCAAATTTATATAAAAAAAGTAATATATAAATATTTACATTTTTAAATAAAAATATTCTTATTTATTGCTTGAGAATTTCATCTATTTTAAAGCTTAAGTTAAATTTATGACTACTAAGGGGTCAAATTTGTGTGCAATTATGAGAGAGTTTTTTATGTAATATAAGGGGTTTGAGGTCTCTAAATAAAGGGTTAAGCTAAGCCGTAGATTTGAACAAAAAACATAAAATGTTTGGGCTCTGTTAAGAAAAATGGAAAATAAAAAAAATATATTCTGGTGATTTTTCACATGGGTAAGACTGATTTTTAAACTATAAAAATACATCCCCAGTTTTAATGTATTTTGTAGTAAATGTTTCAATATCCTAAAACTAACTTAAAACAAACGTCTAATATTTAAAATTCCTACCCCTTGATTGTAAGAGACCTAATTTGTTTTATAGAGATTTAGAATTTAATAAATCAGTCAATAAATCTCATACAAAATCTTGGCATATTATTTATATGCAGAAAAAATAAGTCTAAACTACTTTTTGTCACGATAGTTAGTGATTAGCAAAAGAAAAATATCTCTATTTATAAAATGGTCCTAATGGTGAAACCATTTTAGTGGTATTACTGCCAGCGGTAATCAAGTTTGATTTAAAGGCCTACTGGTTTGAAGATCCAGCCACCACTGTCTTTTTATATCTGCTTAGGTTACTAACCTTATCTCCAGATGGTACAGTATTAAACAGTTTTTGATTATTTATTATTCTTTTAATTGCAAATAAACACATTTGTATTTAGATCTTAGAATATTTTTTTAATTATTATAATCAATATTTGATTTCAATTATTTTTTATTTTTTTATTTTTTCAGATAAATACATCCTTATACTATATGAAAAGAGAGATGGTCATACATAAAGTACACTTAATCATAACTACCATTTGGGCTATCCACTAATTTATACTAATGAGGTAGGAATGTTGAAGGTGCATTTTTATAGAAAACATGCACGCATTTGCGTGGAGGGCAAATGAAAAAAACTTTTAAGAACTACAAGCCACATTATAGTGAGTCTGGATTTAGACCACCTTAACTCTATATGACCTTAAAATCCAGTCTGGTGTGAGATTAACTCCTTACACCACGTGTCCAAGAAATAATCATTGTTGGTCAAATTTCAACACTGACGACATGACGGAGAATTATGACACGTTACAGACGACGTTCAGTAATTTAATGTTGTACAAGAAGTGGTTTAATGTTCCAGATTATGGCACATTCAAAATTAAAGGTGGAAGATAATACTTCCATCTAATAGAAATGGAGTCGATCACTGAAATAGTGGCTTTGGTGACCTTTACGGACAATCTCTTGATAGTTGTAGGTGACCTGGCGTTCTAGGGGTAAGGTGTCAGACTTTCTGTGATGGCGGCCGGGGCTCAATCCTTGGTCGAGGCAAAGATTTATCTGATTACCAAACCCTTCCTTCACCTCTGACAAAACATCTTGTGAATGTGGGGAATGCCAGGCCTCCATCGTGGTTCGGATTCCACGTTAAAATGCAGGTCCTTCATTTCATCTCACAATCATTACACATTAGCGTAAGTGCGTACAACCCGAACGTGTAGTAAGACGCGGTGCTAATAATAATGATAGTTTTTACACGGAAAATCGAGAGTAGTTCTTGAGGAAAGAAATATTTACGTGATGAAAGGTTTAAATACACGGTGTAGAAAATTAAAACCTAAGATGGAACCCTTGAAGACCAATTATATGCTTAGTCTGCCACTGAGTCTATCCAGTATTGCACTCAAAGAGACATTCTTCACTCATAGTTTTAAAACAAAATCTGTGATGGACGTATGAAATCATTGGCTACTATGAGATATCATTGATACCACAACAACTGGAGTTTTGGTGGTCGTTTTTTAGCGGCCGTTAGTACACTGGGAATAGTAGTCGAGTCTGTCCATGATAGGTTTTGTTTACCTGGATGAATGTTCAAAAATCATATTTCTAGGACTAGTGTTGTCAAAACTTTTTAAGAGATCATTGTTTTGTTATTTATTTTAAGTTTTTTTAATTACATGTTATATTTTACATTTAAAATACCGTTGACTTAGTTTTCTCAAAATATTTCATTACTTTAAATAATTTCTTTTCGCCCAACCCGAAACAATATTTTAATCATAATTAAACATACTTATTCTTCGTTTTGGAATGTTAACTATGTGTGTAATTTAGTGCATATATTAATATCTTTTAATACAGGCATCGTATTTACATGGAAAAGAGAGAATACATTTAATTTATTTAATATATAACAAAATATTGTATAATTATTTTATCGTAATATATAACTGTATAAAATATTTTTATCCACTGCATGGATGCATCATTCTGAATAAATTATTTCCGTCATGTTCAATCACACGGTTTAAACTCGTTGGTCCCCATTTCAAAGCTAAGTTAGTTAGACCTTTTATGAATGCACTGTAAATAATATATTTTTAAATGGAATATAGCTATAAATAAGCTTTGTGCCTAACCTCAAAAAATATATAAATAATATTGGCCTGAATTAAAGTGGTTAGCTATCATATTAATACACTCACATAAGTTTTCACTATAGTAACCCAAAGTGACAGATGTCAGATATTGGGGTAGTGATTTATTAGGGATTATTTCTAGTAACTTTTTGAGCTGTCATCCAAGTAAATTAAGGTCGTGAATGTATTAGTACAAAATAATGAATCATATTATGCAAACTAGCAAACGCCTACACGTTTGTCGTTAGTACCACGTTTTACTGCCTGTTCGGGGTATAAACTTATGTATTAATTACATTAGTAGTTTTAGGAATGAGTAAGGCTATATTGAGAGGAAGTGCACCTTCATTATTGTGTAGAGGGATAGTAAAAGCCATTTTGTAAAAAAAAAACTCAGTACAACCGTCCGAGATTCGAACCTTTATCTACCCGTCATCAGCAGTCTTGTTTACTACCATAGTTAATAGCGAAGTTCAGAAGATTAAAGGAATCGAGGTTCAATTCTTCTGACCAGATTTTATATTTTTAGTTAATAAATAAGATGCTTGATGTGGCAAAGACATTATTATAAATATTATTTTCAGTACATTTTTATTTTTAATTGTATTTTTACTCTCTATATATCTTACAGGTAGAAAACGTATTGTGATCGTCAAATAAATCCAAATAAATATTTTAATGAATGTTGATGTTTCATGACCCACCGAATCCAAAAAAGTGGTTTTTGACTTTCCGTCTGTTTGCACCTCCAACTAGAGCCTAAACTATTTTACCGACCGGGCTAAAACTTTGTATCTAGGGTTTTCATAGGGCTGCCCCGAGGGGTTTTGAAATTGGATATTTAGCCCTAAAATTAAGGTTAGTTTGCTGAAGGGCAAAAAGGGAAAAAGTTGATTTTCTCAATATATATTAACTTTTCGAATACAGAAGGTAAAAGTATTGCGATTGCAAAAGAAATTTAATCTGAAATGTTTATTGATGTCGACGTATCAAAATCCCCCCAAACACTAAGAAGTGGTCTTTGCAACTACGTATGTCTGTGTGTCTGCTTAAACTTAAAATTAAGAGTATTTTAATAAAGGGCGAAAAGAGAAAAAACAGATTTTCTTAAAATCGATTCTAACGATTTTGATTAAAATTCGTATCTAGGTATTGATTGCAACACCTAATGAAATGTCGAAAATTTTAACTGGAAATCGAAATTTTATATGTGAAGTGTTGACCCTTATTAACACAACATTGATATTTTTTTTTCGGTCCAAATAATACAAATGAGGACATTAATTCCTTAAAAACAAAAATATAAAATTTAAAACCAGGCCGAAATTTTTTTTTACATAAGTATAGTGCAATTTATAATTGGGTTTGCTAGTGTTTATTATTTAGTTTCACATATATTACGAGCTTTTATTAAATATCGCCATTTTAAAACAATAGAGCGAGATAGTCCGTGTGGAGCTCTGTACCATTTATATTTAAAATAAATCACCGAAAGGTAAAACTAGATATTTTTTCACGAATGGGTTTCTTAAAATTTCGCAGTTCTTATGTCGACTTTAGTGGTTAGAAACATAGATGATGCCTTACTCAATCAAATAAAGTAATTTTTTAACAGGCTCACAACATTTTTTTTAATACTTAAGGATTGTTATATTGTTTTTGAGGTTTTAGAAACGGCATTCCCTTAAGATATACAGCAGTGTGATATTTCCTTTCAATTATGTGGTGGACTTAAGGTCCTGTAATCTAAGTCGTTAAATACGAAATGATATAGATGAAAGGAAGGCCCCGAACAGATAATAGGTAGTTACTAATGTCATTTCGAGATGCTTCACGCTAAGAGTAAAGTTTGATCCTGTTTTGGCGTTCTCGTCTATTTTAATGGTACTTCTAGTTTATAATGTACTTCCCCCTTTGATCAAGCCTTCTGATAGGCTTAATATCCCCTAATTAATGGACAGTCATAAAGCAATACTGGCAATAATAATAATTTAAGAGTGAGTAATTCGATGAATATAACGTATTGTAGTTACGTGACTCGAATCGCTGATACGCCCTAAGCCTGTTTTATTTTAATTTGCTCTGATTATGAACACACCTCCGGACATTCCGAATATTAATCGGGTAGTGATGCGAAATGTATAATTTAAATGGAAATTCCCCCCGTATTATCATGGAGGTGAAATTTGAGACCTCAACCCAACAGGATGGTTTTCTAGCCCTATTCTTCCCACCAGTGTAAAACCAGACTTACTCATTCATACTAGTACCCTCACTTTAGTTAGGTGTTTAGAAGCTTTATTGTGCAAATTGGCTTAATGATGTGAAGTGACTTATAATTTTCAAAATAACATGTTTTTAAGTCTTAATTTTTCTGTCCAACTTTCATAGAAACGACCTTTTATAAAATATAGATATGTATTATTCAACCTACATTAATAGGATATTAATCTTTTTATTAGTGTTATTTTACAGATATAAATATTATATATAAAACATTAAATCCATAGATCACATGACTTGACCTATCAGTACGTGAAAATAGATCTAGTAATACTTATAAATTTAGGATTTGGCCCTTAACATTAAAGTTACACTGACAAAAGCGTATTTGTAGTAATTTTTCATTCGTCAAATAACGCCAAATTTTCTTTCAACAATATATGCATACTATCAATGACGTCGGAATATATATATATCACAACGTCATTGATAGTATGTATACATTGTTATATATGTATATAATATAGAGGTTTATTCGTCAAAGGATATCAACTTCTCATATATATTGAACTTTCCTTGTTTAATTCCAAGCAAAACGTGAATGTTATTTTCCCCCTTCACATTACGATGAAAAGTTTAAAACAAACCCTCTCCCAGCCCTTTATCTATTGTTGCGTGACCTTCAAACTTTCACGTCATTAGTAAACGAGGTTAATTAATATAAATGAATGATTATCAACAATAAGCAGAGTTATTAAGAATGATAAATTATAAGTTTATTTAGAGGAAACAAAATAGATTATATACAAGACCTTGACATAGTTTCATTTGTTATGTGGATGTTTAAGGGATATAACAACAATACAAGATCCCAATGCCACTGTTACAGAATGTCACAATTTGTTGTCATATTCATATTGATATTAATAATAAAAATAAAGAGGTTGATATTTAAAGCCAAAAAGGTATACAGACAAACTAATATAAACAGACGCTTGCTTCAAGTGAACAGGTGACTATATGCATTTAATAAACCATAAAACAATCTATACAGATATTGACGTATAGTGACTTGTTATTTTACCGAAAGTGTTCACAGTTAACTATTATTATTTTTATTGAGTGTTCTGTCTTACGACAGGTCCATTCCTTTTGTCAGTGAAACTTAAACCGTCAATGCACCCTGTACTCTACCTGCTCCTTCAGCTCCCAGAATTTCCTCATCTCGTTCAGTTTATCCAATATTTGAATCTTCCATCTTCCTAAGCTCCTATTTCCATAATAATTTCCTTCTATGACATCTTGCATAAGACGGTTCCTACTAAAGATGTGTCTGATTCAGTTTGCTTTGTACCGAAGAATCACATCCAAAATAGTTATTTTCTCACCCACTCTTCTTAGTACTTCTTCATTTGTCACCCTGTCTGTCCACCTGCTGATCTTCTCAATTCTTATATGTATATATATATATATAAGCCTATGTACATTTAAATAAATAAATATATATAAACCTTTGTTTATATATTCTAATATTGTATATGTATATATATATATTCAAATATTTAAATGTATATCTAATTGTTACTAAATCGTCAGGACCAAAGGATTCAAGGAAGCTAACATAAAGTTGTCGCATCTTAGACACATTTACTTTAAATATTAAATATATTATTTTAGATTAATAGCTTAGCATACACTACAGTTGCACCATACTATCGAAGTAGAACTAGAGCCGTTACGTTTTTAACCGAAGAAAAATATTATTTTATTTACCGATGTACAAACATAATCAAATCAGAGATGAGGATGTAAACAAAGAATGATTGTATAGATAGACCAATTATTTGGATGCAGCAGAAAAGATGTATATCCGCTATGAAAATGTAGTTTTCGTTTAAAGATACTATTATTTATGACATTCTAGATCACTAAACTTTAATAATTATTATGAGTTTCCGTTTGTAAAATTTGTGTAGATTTTTTCTCACATTTTCAACTATCAGAAATTGGCTTATCTAATTGTATATAAATTACTAGCTTTGCTCAACTAGGGCTACGCCCCCAAACACCCAGTGGGTTTTATTTGCAAGTTGATCTAAACTAATGTAATTCCAGAGCGTTTTTGATTTGAAATATTTTAACCGTTTAACCACAAGAGGCCTCCAAAAAAAGGTTCACCCCAACTTTAATGTTGTTCTGCCATTTTAATTTTTTTTTCTGGGGTTAAAAATTATATTTTTCAATTTTTTTGTAATTTTATCATCGGTTACAGGCTAGAAGTTATAAGTTTGCCAAAATTCAAGTTTCTAGTTCATTTGAAAGTTGGTAAACATTGATGTCAGTGAGCTAGTCAGCCATGTGGCTTTATAGTAGTATAATTACTTTAATGGTTTTAGGAATTAGTAAGGCTATTTATAAAGGAAGTGTAGTATAATACAACTTTCAAATTAGTAAAATCTAGTATAAAAATGACACATTTACATGTGAGTATAAGTCAGGTCCTTGGGAATAGCGTGCTGATTATATACTGAGCTATTAATGATTATTCACCATTTAAGGAGATTCTTAACCCATAATTTAATATATAGATTATATTTTTGGAACAGCGTGTTTGTGACGCTGTTCCTATTGGTAAACGTCACTTTTCTGCGTCATGTCTCACAAAAGGATTACCAATAAATTTCCTTTGAAAATTAGAACTAACCAAAGCTTATCGAATAATAAATTAATGATGTTTGGTCTAGATATAGGTCATGAATTATTGATAGGAAATAGAAACTCATCCGTGGTCACCGCCACCAATGGCATTGGTTTGGAACTAAAGGAGACATAAAAAATAGGTTCATATATCCTACCCTTCCCCTTTTAACCAATGTTTGGTAAACGATCCAGTTTTTATGGTTATCCACGTCAGTGGGTAATACAGGTTAAAAATAACTGCGTTTTGTTTATTCTTAATAGCTTTATTTTTTATTCAAGTAACTGCAGTTACATTTATGTTTTACTGTGTCTATTTTCTACTTTATTATCTTAAATATGCATTCATCTAGAATGATTATTAATAATTTATGTAAAGTAAATAAAACATAAATATTGGAAACATAAAAATATGTACTTCTCTAACTGTTTACAAAATATATATGTGTTCCCTTTTCTTCATGGGTTCATCTATAAGTTGGTTAACGTATGGTTTAAATTGGAGGAAATTTTTTTGATATTTTGAAAAATTACTAAAACAATTTTCATTTATTTATACGTAAGGTGATATGTAAACTGTCACATTAAGTATATCATATGAAAGAATATATGAAACAATATGAAAGAATACCAATTTAAAATAAAATCTTATCGAAGCAAGAAAGAAAGATTTTTGTATTCTATAATTTTTTTTATCTATACCAGGATATAATTAGAACCACACTGGTAGGAACTCGAAATAAATATCAATCTTTTATAATTATGGTTTTCCGGTGACTGTGAAGTCAACGAATGACACCATTGTAGGAGTCCTGAAAGTGTTCTTTCCCCTAAATAAATTCTCATTCTTCCTGTATACAAATGCGGATATCTTTCAGCTAAATTCTACCTTTATAATACTTAATCAATTAGTATATTTATATGAGGATAGATTGGATTGATATTAATACTCAAAGGCAACACACAAAAAACGAGTGAGTCTATAAATGTAAAATAAAGTAAGGCTCTGGTTGAAAAAATATGTGTTAGGGTCACCTGTTTTTATTCTGGTTGGTTCAATCAAATAGATTTACTTTAAATTCGTTTATGGCCTGCTTTGGTGGCCATATGGTCTAAGGCATCACTCTCGTGATATATTTGCCTGTAAATGACGGGGAGATTGGTGTTTGTGTCCTGATTGGGCGTACTGAAGGGGTTTTTTTTCTTTAATAGTTTTACACTCTACCTCCACGCAAATGGGAATATCAATAACATATTATTTTAATTATTACACAGATCTATAACCAGAACTGGTAAAAATATGATATGTTTAAAAAAATAATTTTGTAGATAGATAAAATCTGTGTGTTTAGCAAGTACACATCAAAACCACAAATTAAAGATATTGAATTGATTATATTCACGTTCAAAAGACTTCTTTTTCACTAAGTAAATAAAATAAACAAAAAAAAAGTTTTAGAAATTTTAATATGTTTTTTTTTAATTCAGACAGTACAGAAAGGGTCTTCGTAGGGTCGAGGTGTGGAATGGGAGGGGGGTGAAGGAAATATCCATAGGGACGAGAGGATTGCCTAACGCTTTCATATTTTGTTTGTTTATGCAGTTGTAGAAAAAAAAATCCCGGCCTGGTTCATTTAGGAATACACAATCAACTATCAGCTACCTGCTTGTATATGTATATACACACACACACACACACACACTCACCCACTCTATACTGTACGATATGAAATTAATTAGCCCAACGTCAATGTTTAAACACTCCTATTCAAATCTGTGATTACAACATACAAGACACACGTGGCACGTGGTATAAATTTATTAAATTCAATTACATTTTGTAAATATGTACTTTTAACGGTAATTTTACAGTTATTTTATGTAGCTGTTCATTTGACATATTTGATTTTAAAATTGAGAGTTACATGGTTATTTTTTTTTTCATTTACATAATTGAATCCAAACAACTAATAAAACACAATATTAGATTTAATAATCAGGAACCAAATATTAATTATAATTAACGAATTTTGTTTGCAATATATTATTATTATTATGAATTTAAATACATTTTTATATTGCATTAATTATAGAAGCCATCGTGGTTAAGTTGTTTTCATAATATTACTATTAATTTTTCTCCAAGGTTTTGTTTCCTCTTTGAGGAAGATGCTTTGCACGTTTCACGCTATCTCCTTAGGAGTTCCGATAGAATGAAACCTAGGTCAGGGGATCGGGTGGTAACGATCGATTTTCTTCAACAGTCAGCCAATATCTCTTTTTCCAAAGGTATTATTTTGAAGTGAAAACTGACCTCTTCTTTTCATCGTAAAAGCCATATTGTGTTTGTTCCTTCTCTATGGTTTTATCCAACTTTAAGGTACCTTCTTACAAATATTATTCATTTACCTCATGAAGCGAATTAATCTAAGAAATAATCTAATAATAAAATCTAACAACATCGTGTTTTTTTTACTCTAGTGAACTACGTCTTAACAACCAGCAGGAATATTTACTTTTAACTAAAGATACGATTTTTTGAAAAAGTATCAAACCTTTCGTGGAGGCAGAGTGTTAATTACTATCACTAAAACCAAGTTCAGTATAATTTTCCCGGATTGTAATCATATCATCCACGTCATCTGTAAAACAGACTAGACAAGCTTGAATCTTATTTTACATGGTCAATAATGTCACTGATACGGTTTCACTTACGTTATTAAGAAGCAAATAACTAAAGATCCTTTTGTTTGTGAATTTTCCTTCAACGGACTTAAAGTCTTACTTCACTGGTCATATTCTAAGGCAGTGCATGTAATGTTAGGTACCTTATAAGGTTAATTGGAGATAATTAAATGACTCTGGATTTGTTTATTTCAAACTAGCTGAACGCCCTTTCTTCACACGGGATATTGTGTTATTATTTATTTTTCGGATGAAAATGGGGAATTTTTGTTTGAAACTTAATGGCGTGGTTCTTATCGCTACCCGATAAACACCGCGAGGAGGTGACCATGCAGTGTTTCTCACGTGGAGTTTTATTTTCGGCAGGCCCCTAGCCAATTTCCTGGGGCGTTATCAGCTGAGAGCGACTGGACAGGTCTCCTCACACCCCACTATCACATACCCCCCCCCTCCGGGCTGGGCCCTCCCATTCATACAGACACTAAAAATACCCCACAATTCAGCAAAATATAAACTACAGACTTCTACCCTCTCTTAAAGTTACGTATTAAAACGTTATTACATATTTTAAGTAATTGTCTGTATTCATTTATTACACACTTTGGAAGCATCTACGTGTTTAAGAAATAATTGCCATATTTTCTTGGAGATATTATTAAAACAAACTTATTGGATTAATACCCTCTAAACGATTAAAAAGAGTTTATTAAAAACATATTGTTGATTAGGGTAGCTACCCTGATTTTACCCCCTTTATCACAAAACATTGGAATGAAACATCTTTACTTTTACTAATTACCTTATAAGTAACACCTGTGCCAAATTTCAGACCTCCAGCTTCGTGGGAAGTGAGTATTAGTAATGAGTAAGTCAGTGAGTCAGTGATTTAGTCAGGGCTTTCACTTATATATATATATATATATATATATATATATATGTGTGTGTGTGTGTATATATGTAAATATATATGTATATATACACACACACACATATATATATATATATATATAGAGAGAGAGAGAGAGAGAGATAAATGTTTTAAATTTAATGTAATCGATAATACATCTGTACTAACATCACAAGCAACTAATTCTATCAATAACATAATTTTTTATTAAATGTATCTATGCTCTACTATAGAAAAAGAATCTTTAATAAAATCAAACAGACAACATCGTGAAACATACTATAAATATTATCTTTCTAGTCCAAATTCAATAGTTAAACGTTCAATGTATTTGAAACAAGCTTTATTTTAGTTATAATTTTAGGTTTATTTAAAAAAATCTAGTACCCCACATTAAGGAGGGATGAAAATGCAGCTAGAATAGATTAAGCTAAATAAACTAGAGCCTCGTTTAATCTATTGACTGTTAAACCTAATTGGAAGAGACCAGTGAGAATACTTAGGTGTAGATGATAGGATAATATTTAGAATGGGCCTTAAAGAAATAGAGTGGGATTAAGTGGAATGGATAGCACTAACTCAAGATAGGATATGGTGTAATGAGTGGGACTGATTAAAACAAGCTAAAGATAGGGATAGGGTGTAATGAGTTGGACTGATTTAAACAAGCTTAAGTAAGGGATAGGGTGTAATGAGTTGGACTGGATATAACTAACCCTAATCTAGGCTTGGATTTGATACTATTGTAATTGTGTAAGTGAGCCTTAGGATTTCTTATTACAATCTAGTAAGTAAAATAATGTTAGTCACTAATTCAAACACAAAAAAGTCTATAACTTACAATTAATTGTTAGATTGTTTAGAGAAAAATCTAAATCACTTTCCGTTAGTTAAAATGTATATAAAATCAAATAATACAATTTGAAATAACTATAATATATTATCATTTATATTTAAAACACAATCAGAATTTGCTATTTTTAGATGAGGAAATTTTTTTATACAATATTTACTGTACATACACTATTATTCCAGTACACGAGAC
The DNA here is from genome assembly GCA_902141385.1 of Timema californicum. Lineage (NCBI taxonomy): Eukaryota > Metazoa > Arthropoda > Insecta > Phasmatodea > Timematidae > Timema > Timema californicum. The sequence goes on from CABFOW010000218.1 coordinate 164,802, forward strand.
CCGAAAACACTCTTTTCTTAAGAATATTTGTGGCCAAACACAGTTCCTAATCGTCCATCAAGCACTTATGCCGTTGTTCCCCGCCCAAGCAAGAAACCCTCATAGTCTTAGGTATAGATTACATAGTCGGACTACGGGAGTCGCCACCTCAAGACGTCTTTCAAGTGCTTTCTCGGGTTTCATTTCTCTGATTTACTCACTCAAGTTGTCACGTGGCTGAAGACGGAAAAGGGGGGGGGGGGAAGGGCCGGNAGGGCCGGTTTCCATCTTTCCTGTTTGAATACCTACTTTTTAATACCCCGTACACAAGGTAGATGTTTTAATACATAATTTGTGCTGAATTCAGTACATGTTTATTATTACCGTGACTATAATGATTCCATTTTTATCACCGCATCATACTACCTGTTAAGTTTATACGCACATATGATGCTATCATTATTTTTTATAGCAATGCGTCTTACTACCCGTTATGGTTATACACTTAAGTACTAACTACGCTAATGGTTTAAGGGATTAGGAACGTTATAATAATACCCACATTTGCGTGTAAGAAGAATGTAAAATAATTTTTGAAAAACCACCCTCAGTACACCCGACTGAGATTCGAACCAATCATCCCATCATCGGCAGTCTAGTTTACCGCAAGAGTAGCACGTTAGACCATGTGACCAACGGAGCGGTTTGATACTGTACACTACAAAGACCTGGATTTGAATGAGATGTCATCTCTTTACTGTACATCACATACGAAACTCATAAACACAGACATAAACTCCGTTTATGATCTTATGTTTGTAGAAATGTTTATTTTATAGTTCCATTTTGGGACTTTGTTTTTATCATTTTGGAATTTTTAGGTTATATTCTTTTGGTTTACGCTCTATAAAATTTATTTATAGGATTTATTTTGTCGAATTAATAATTTGTGAACCATTTTAAGGCATTCATGTTGGTTAATAATATTTTTAAATACAATCAAAATTTTATAAATCCATAATTCTTTAATCACACATCTGTCGGAAATAAGAAGATAGTATATGCTATGAACTTTATGTTATCGGTGCTTGTTTTGTTGTAAAATACATATTCCTGGTTAGACTCTGAAACTAGGCTGGTGAGGGTTGCTTTAGGAGGGGGTAGCTATTTTTTATAAAGCAGATATTAATATATCAATGCTATAATTTGCAGAATGAAAGAGTTAAGCTGTTGAGTTTACATTTGTAAAACACGTGTTTGATTTATTCCTGTGCATTTATTACGACTCTTTGTTCTATATTTTAAGATAATTTTTTGAATATTTGAAGTCACTTTTTTAGGATCCTTAAGATCTTTTATAGGTAGTTTTTGATTAATTTTGGATCATCAAAATCCAAGCTCTGGACTAAATACTATAATACTTAGGTAAAAGGAAGGAAACTTTTTGAGTTAATATAACACCATTTGCTTGGAAGGAGAGTGGGAAAATGTTTAAGAAAAATCACACTCAGTAAAACTGACTGGAACTCTAATCCCGATCTCCCCATCTTCAGCAGGCCAGTATAACACAATAAATAAGCTTTAGACAATTTTAATACTGAAGTGGGGTATTTTTGCTCTTTGAGAAACACGAAAATATGATAGAAAACTGTACGTTTTGTTGAAATATCACTGAATTAAGGATTCAGTGACGTTTATTATGTAAACTAGAAACATTACTTTGTATTCCAATATGGTTTAGTTAAAAAATTACAAGTAGGGTTATAAAGATAAGATACACCAGCATTTACATGTAGGAACTATTATTAACTATGTTGAGGAGGGAAAAATAATTGATTCTCTATTTGTCCAAGGAATATTAATCAAAGGTCTAAAAAAAGTATTATTCCAAAATAATTTTCCAGTAGTTTTATTACTACAGTATATTAATTCTACCTTTAAGTAAATGCCTGTCCATGTGGCTAAATCAAAAAGAGTGGTAGGCCCCTCTTTCAGGGAACGCTGGTTCAATTACTTGTGAGGGCTGACGATCAACGTTACCATTTGTTTAAGTGTTGGTCCTTTTACATTATTAATATATATATTTAAACGCTTGAATTTCATATGTTGTATTTGGTAACGTCCTAAGATAAATATATCTCTCCATTAATTGTACATATAAAATATGTACTTACAAAATATATATTAATTACTGTAAAATACAAAATTTAAAATGCATATACCTAAATGTTAAACTTTCAAAAAGAATGCTGTTAAATTACTTAAGGGAATTGAATAATATCATCCAAGTTATGTACCCAATTACGCAATAAAGTTTATTTTTTTGAACTACATAGAGTAACTAGAAAAATAGATTAAGGTTAAAAATATTTCTAAAAATACAAAATATGCTTTAAAAAGTTTATAAATATTGTTTATTACTTGGATATAATAATGTAATGATTTAGTTAAAAATCGTGAATACACACATTTAAAATGCTAATTATATAATACGAATCTATATTATATCATAAATATTTGGAACATCACACTGTATGGAGCATAAATTTGTACTCTCAGGAAAATGAAAAGAAATACTTGAATAACTTCGAAGTGTGGTTCTGGGGAAGAATTGAGAAGATCAGATGGACAGACAGAGTGACAAATGAATAAGTCCCAAGAAGATTGGGTGACAAGAGAACCATTTTGGATGTGATTTTTCGGTAAAATAAAAAATTGGATCAGACACAAACTTAGGAGGAATTGTCATTTTCATGACGTTATAGAAGGAAAGGTTTAGGTAAATACGTGCTTAGGAAGAATGGGGATTCCAATTTTGGAAGGCAAGAAGGAAAGAAGAAAATTCTTGGAGCTGCAAGAGAAGGCAAAGGACACGGCACATTGGTGGTATAACTGTCAAAACGAATGGACCTGTCATAAGACAGAACACCGAATAATAATAAACGTGGATTTATATTATTTAAAAAATATATCAACGTCAAAAACATATAATGATCAGCCACTATACAGATTTGGTGTGCTTTTTAGGTTTTTGTTCAGAATTGGTCTTGAACTGGAACTCTTGTCAGTTTTATTTGAGATGTTTTAAACAATGTTTCCACTCGAACGTTTACATATTTTCTCCAGACGAATGTTAAAATATTTACTTTTACCCATTTTAACACTTTTACTAACTGCTAAGTATTTTACTCTCCGGCACCATAACTAAATAAATAATATACATTGTATGTAACTTCTAATAAATAAGACAATTCCTAAATAAGAAAATAAAGAATACGATAGTTATCAAAATATAAAGAATTAAATTATCAGGAATCTTAATCATTTTTTAACTATTAAGATATAGGACTTTTTTTGTTAAGTAAAATTGTCTTCAAATCAATCAATCTTTCTCATTAAGCTGCATTTAATTTAAATTTTCCATACTAGCTAATTCAAATACATATGGAAAATCAAATTTCAATAAAGATGTCTTCGTTTTCTCATATTTTTCTATCATTTTTTAAACAGTATTTGGATACATATTTTAGAACTTTACCACGAAATCAATCTCATTCCCTTCCACGCCAGAAATCTCAATTAGTTCTGTGGCCTTCTCACTGTTAATATTGGTTTTATTCCTACGGCAATATTGTTATTGTTTTTTATAAACGGACCATTTTCCAACAGAGCTATTTAATCATGGCTATATGCATTGTATTTATAAAAAAAAATTAAACGTTTAAATATACCATTTATAATCAGTAATTACAGGGAAGAATAAATGGGAATTCTTCATCTGGATACAGTAAAAATTGATTTTACTCTCAAATTAATATTTTTGTTTTATTATAACTATAATTTATGTTTTGTCTGTTACATTTTTAGTACCAGTTCTGATTTGTTATTAAGACTCTAATAACTTATTTTAAAATATACAAAATAGGAATTTACAATACGCTCTGTACATGCCATAATATCTAATATAAATACTCTAAAAAATGTTAAAAATTTAAATGGGTTTACCTAATGAAATTAACACATCATTGTGTATTATTTGCCATAAGCCGCATAAATAGGTATCTAATTTTTAGTGGCTTAAAAATATCCAAAGTAAGCCAATAATATCTTTATTTTTCAATTCAATATAATTAAAACTAGTTTTAAGATTAGTATAGTGTTAAATACAATTGTCTTTATTATTATGAATAACATAATAGTTAAGCACCAAATAGTTAATAATTTAAAATATATTGGTTACATTTTTGATGCTAAAAATAATATTGATAACAGCTGAATGTTTATTTGTTTACTAATATAAAATTAAAATATAATTTGACTATCATGAGAGTATTTTGATTTAATTTTAATAGTCCAATATACTATACCAATTACAAAGACTACATACATATCGATTTGGCAAACATTATCCGAAATATTGACACATAGAATATTTATGTTTTAATCAACTAGTATTAAAAATATATTTATAAATACTAAAACAATATTTGAATATATTATTAGTATATAAGTACATATAGCCACAGGTGCAGATAATATTATATATGGCATGTAGCAGACGAATCTGAAAACCGGGAGGGATATAAATAAATCCTTGAGTAGATAGGTTTAGTAAATACTGGTGTTTTGAGGTCATTTCCGTTACAGATACGACAGGAAGTCCCATATGTAGCCAACATTGCCAATTAACATATAGCTAGGTATTTATATTTATTCTGGATTTAAATTGGCGCCTTGCCATTGCAGAGATATACGCAACAGTTTTCCCCGAGTGTCCTCCATCTTTAAACCTCTCCTGGTTTTCTAAAAGACTACAGGAAATAAACACTCTTGTCGGGGTTTCTATCGGTGCAGTTGCCATCAAGCTATTTTATTATTTTATATACTTTACCTAAGACATATGCTAGCAGATATATAAGTAAAGATAAACAATAACTAATAATAGTTTTATCATCATCATCGTCATTATTATTATTATTATTATTATTAGCACCGCGTCTTACTACCCGTTCGGGTTATACGCACTTACTCTAATGTGTAATGGTAGGGTGATTGTGAGATGAAATGGAGGACCTACAGTTTAACGTGGAATCCGAACCACGGTGGAAGCCTGGCATTCCCCACATTCACAATATGTCTTGTCAGAGGTAAGAGAAGGGTTTGGTAATCAGATAACTATGTGCCGGGACCGAGGATCGAACCCCGGCCGCCAGCATAGAAGTCTGACACCTTACCCCTAGACCGCCAGGTCACCTACAATAATAGTTTCATTACTTACTCAAAATATACACCATTTTAGTTAAATAAAGTGTTATAATTTTAGAAACTAAAATTAAATCCTCACTTTATAAACGTCAGAATAAATCAATAATCTACTTTCAAACTAAATCAATCTAGGAAGTAAAGCATATTGATTAGCTCGTACGTGGATAACACAAATTACTTTTTACGAAGAGATTTAATGATTCTAACTGTAACCTTGTCATAACAAACATGGGATGATTATAACGCTCACCTATGCTTGCCCCTGTTGACTCGCTGGGAATGGACTTCAACACACGAGACACTCTCCACAACACGCACTACATTCAACTGAACAGGTGTTCGAGGCTCACCACTGGCAGTGCGAAGAGGTCTCCCCCTTCCCCCCTCCATCAGACAAGAAAGCAAGTGAACATCTCCAAGGGCCCCATCGAGCTGTATTTTGTTTGAATGAATAAAAATTATATCTCTCTTGTTTCCACCTCTGTCCATTATTTGATTGGGATGATGAGGGAGGCTGGTTGCATAACGGACGAAGGAGATATGTCATTCCAATTGTTAGTTGTAAAAAAAAAAGAACACGTGCACTAAAACTTTCAAAAATGGGTTAATGGTTGGTTAACCCTTTTGTTCTAAAAGATCAAAGTCAAAATTTTCCACCCTACAATTGAAAGTAATAGCTTTATCTGCAAATTTAAATGCAGATTTAACTTACATTTCACTGACTTGACATGACATATGTAAAGTATGATGAATATTAATATCAAGATGATCTATTTAGGAAGAGATACATGGCAGTCTCTTTGTTTTCTCAGAGGATGAAATAAAATGCTATGTCATGGTATATTTGTAGTAACGATCTATTTTTATATATAGCTTCCATTTTTGTGTCTATAAAAAAATATTAACGCGAATTTAAATTAGATTATCTCCATACTTTAGAAACATTTATGAGGTTTTTATATCACACATAACACCTATAAACGTAAAAGATGTCAAATCATATTGATATAAATAATATCGAATCTTTTTTGTTAGTATTATATTAGTTTGCGATTATTTAAAAGCTCTATAATTTGTTTAGGTGTATGTATATACAATGGGGAACTCCTACATATATGTGATGGGATGCGTAAAAAAGGGGTTTTATCTTCCACGGGAAAACTGTTCAAGAGAGCCTATTTAGGTTTGATGGGTCAAAATATCATGTTTTTAGAAATGCTTCCTACTATCTTTCTGAGCAACTAATCATAGTTTATATTTCCTATCTTACACGCTAGATAACAATCTGAAATAGGGGAGTAACATTTTGTTGTGAGTTAACTCAATATATACAAATCTATTCACAGTTTTCTCAAAACGGGGTTAGTGTATATGTTTATGATTTTAAGAATCATGGCACAGTAATTTTTTTAGGTAAAGGCAATCTAAGAACAAGAATCAATTAATAAATCAATTTATATCCATAGTAATGATTGATGGAAATTGTTCTACATAGTTATTCACAAATGAGAGAGCTTGCATTTTAATGGTGGTCATTGATTCGAGTAGGTTTTACAATAATTGTTATTTCTTCTGGCACTTAAATGATGGTTTTGCTATAGTTTTAAATATACTTAACTGAGCCTCAATGTAGTGATTTATAAGCCTCCATTTAATATTTTCAATATCATATTTGATCACGAACATCACAATAATAATTGTGAGATATTTATAAATTTAATGTGAAGTTAAAGTAAGGTAAATGTAACAGCCATATTCTAGCCATTATCTAAACGTTGGCATAGTGGAATTTCACATAATATTACTCGAAGCGTGCCAGGTTTTATTTATCAACCAATAACTTTACGAGCGACTTCAACATGTATATTAAGTATTTCATTTGTTTGTTTATGATGCGAAGTATTTTTTTCCTATGGTTTGTTTTTACGTATCTTCCAAGAGCCTAAACGTTGTGTATTCTTCTCAAGCTTTATTTGGTTATTCCAGTAGAACTATATTAAAAAAGCCACGTGCTAAAAGCACATAGGCTGAATTTCTATACCTGATATGTAGTACTCGTATATAAGAAACACGCCATTGTTTGTGGTATTTGTGGCAACATCACGTCAAATATTTACTTCACACAAATTAGAAGTATCTCAAGTTTAATTAACTAGCCGATTATCAACCTAACATAGCATAGCCACTATCATAAAGAGTAAGAGGTTTGTTTAAAATGAAAGATCGCCATGTTTGCTGTTTAATCCTCTGTGCTTTTGATACAAGGTATAGATGCGCTTTTGGTACCTATTTTAGTATGTTTTTAATTTGATCATCCTACCTCTTTTGCGCTTTCAATGTTCTACGATTGTGCAATTACTTACGTGTAAGTAGAGCGGAAAATCATTTATGAAAAAAAACACTCTTAGTACACCCAACTGGGATTTGAACCCTTATTCCCCCATCATCGGCAGTCCAGTCTACATCGATAGTGATTCCTTAGACAAGAGGTCTTAAGCCCGTGGTCCACGGGCCACTTGCAGCCCACTATTGTGCGCCACTTTAACAATTTTTGTGGTCCGCTGGCTCATTAAAGATATAAAAAAAAGATTTAAGAGAAAAAAAATGACAAAATAAATGTATATTTTACATAGTTAAATAATATAATAGATATGTATTATAAGCTATTTTGTAAACTATATTTGCCTCATACGTTAAGAAAATTATTACGTTTTTATTCAAATTTAACTTAAGACATCAAATTATTTATCTAGTATACAAAGGAGAAAGTACTATTTTGGGTGCGTTCGAACATATTCGGGTGTGTCTAACATATTCGTGGGTGTTCGAACATATTCGGGTGTGTTCGAAAATATTCGGGGGTGTTCGAACATATTCGGGGGTGTTCGAACATATTCGGGGGTGTTCGAACATATTCGGGTGTGTTCGAACATATTCGGGTGTGTCAGAACTTGTCGGGAATGTTCACGTTTGCCCATAACCGCTGAAGTTCTCGGTAATCCGAAAGAGAAACAATATATTAAGTGTTCAATCTTAATATGGTCAGTACAGTATTGTGAGCCAATAAGAGACACAAACCTTGGCCCTTGGACATAAAAAAAAAGGTTGAATACCCCTGGTTTGGACCCAATATCTACCGAAATGCGTCTTAAATAACTGACAGGTAGTATATCACTCAAAAGTAAGTTTTAAAACAAACTACTAAAGTAACAAATGTAATATTCAACACGGATAGTATTGATTAACTACCGACTCAACTGACATGAAATCGGGCAAACTATCCATGACTCCATTTGTAACGTCCAGGGCAGTCGGTCCCCCTGTGTTCACATTCTATTTTGCATACCTGTCAACGTGGCCCCAGGAAGGTGCGTGTGAAAGTTTTTTAGGTGGGACCAGGTGCGTCCTTTTCCCACAATACCTGGAAAGGAATAAATATATACCTGGTCCACCCACGTGGCGGCACATCTCTTCCACCTCTATTACTACGCGTAGACACGCTCACTTACGTCATCCCTTGAGATTGGTCACGAGGGGAAGGGATCATTGCTGCAACTGTGTCAACAACAACAACAAAACAAACAAAGCTGCTATAGATGGTTTGAAAAGTTTAAGGATTTTGATCCACCTACCATCCAACGATGACGGACAGAACGGTTCACTTTTGGGGATAGTTCAAAGTAATTCAGTTCAATTAATTGATCAGGTTCATTTATATAGCTAACCGGCAGTGCACCTGGACACGAGTCTAAAGGTCCCTGCTTCAATTCCAGGTTGGTGCCACGGTTATTTTTCCAGGAAGAAGAAATACCCCAATCGTCATCAGGCTTTTGTTAATTATGGCTCAAGCTAGGATTAAGTGTTTCCACAGGTTTCACACCCTCATACTCACTATCACCCTCATCTCATCCAGACATGGAAAGAGCCTCAACGGAAAAGATGTATGATTAATATATTCGGGCATCCCCTGGGCAAAGGTACATTAATACTGGCTAATCTTTCCACCACTGGGATATTATTGATGTAGCCCAGTCAAACAATATTATCGTTATTATTATTATTAATCTAGCTAAGTGGCTCATCCATTCTTGAACTACATCTTATCGTGAATACACACGTTCACAAATCACCGAAAAACAAGAGCGGAATTGCGGAATTTTTGTCACGTGCCGAGGCTCTAAGCCAATCACATGATATCAACGTGACTCACGCTGTTTATTTGGTATTACTTTTAATATTTTCAGCTCTATCGGATCTGCACGGAAGCATCTGCTGGTGAGATCCAATACGATTTCATAAATCAAGGAATCAATCGGTGCGCATGCGTCTGCGAAACGATGTACAAGCAGACAGCTGACTATAATGTTGTAAGGTGAAATAAATGTCATATTATTAGAAATTCTTCAGTGTTAAGCAATTTTATCTTGGTTTATTGTAAGTTGAAATCAAAGATTATTAAGGCAATCATCATATAAGATGATAAGAGTTTGAATAACTCTACTCCCGATAAATAAATACAAGGTCAAATAAAAAACTCTGAGCTTGCAGAAATTGAGTTATTTTTCACCCTCCACACATAACTGTATCAGGAATTACAGGATGGGATTGTGAGAAATTTAGGAGTGGATTAAATTGAAATAATCACAAAGTTTTGACCTTTATTACAAGTATTTTTATTTCAAATATCTCTGCAAAGGTCTTATCATTTTATGCCTTCTATAACCTTCTCCCAAATATTCTAATTTAACTTTTGATTATATTTCTTGTTTGTGGACATCTTTCTTTATTCCGAGGGAGAAATATTTTTCAAATCGATTCCATTTCATGCCAAAAAGACTGAAAAGGTAAAATATACACACAAACATCATAGAAATAATGTGTTTACCTTATAACTCTTTTTATGTGAGTTCCCCTAAACGTGAATCGTTGTTATATAATACTACTTTGTATATGCAGGGACGCACTTTCGATTATTTGCTGTGCCTAAAGCATTTTGCTTTGTATCCCTGTTGCTACAAGCCTAATGCTTTAATTATTGTTGCTAGGTTCAGGTGTTTTCTATATGAGATATTCTTGTTTGAGTTATTTTTTATTTTCCTGTTGTAACTTTTTGTTATTTAAATAGTTCATTGAACCATTATTTTGATTCGAAAATATTTTTAAAAAACTATAAATTCGATAATAAGAATTGTTATAAAATTATTTTAATAATACTGTCAGCCAATATTTTCAGTGAATAATCTTCAGACTACCTTCAGTTACCTACAATCCTAAAGTAGATAAATTAGCCTATTTGTTTAATTCACGTCATTAATTTGTAGACCTAATTTTTTTACTCTAAATTTAATGATAACATTTACCTTGGCAAATCACATTCACAAGTGCATAAATGTTATTAGATGGCTTCCGCTCTTCAAGATGTCCACGCGTCGTAAAATTAATTACGTGGATTAATATTCATCCATACTCAACAAAATAACATATATTAACATAAATCAAAATGATTTTAAACTAAAATTTGTTTAAGAGTGCGATTGCTTAGTGAACTGTTTACAAAATAATCTCAAGTAAGACTAAACAAAATTTTTGGCCCAAGAACAAATTGTTTCTGTTTTATTTTATATGATTTATTTTACATATATTTATAAAAATACGTGTGACAAATGAACAAAATTGATTTTCCTTAAAGCGCAATGGAAGTCTATATTATCAATTTTCTACTATTTTTAACTTTTTTGCACGTACACGTAAATAAACTTTAGTGATAGCCAAAATAATCTAAATCTAAATTGTGTTGAATGTTGACTTTGCATGACTCTAAGGGCCAGAAATATATTTTTGGCAATATCATATGTTTTTCTTTTACTGGACCTAGAACTAAAACTACTTTACCGTTCGGGCTAAAATCTGGTATGGAAATGTTTCATTATGTTACCCCGAGGGATTTTTGGAACCATATATCTTATTCTAAAATTAAGAGTAGCTTACTAAGGGTGAAAATATAAAAAAAGAATCTATATCCTAATAACACCACATACCAACTTTAATTTAATTTAGTATCTAAATCTTGTTTAAAATTACAAACAAAACGGTAACTCTTAATTTTCGATTAAAATAAATTTTAGGATACTTATCATGTGCGGGAATTAATTTTGATATTATCTCCATAACTCTGTGAGATTCGAAATAAGTTATCACTGTGGACTAAAACTGTAGTATTAGTGAAATTTAAAAAAAATCCTGATTGGAAATATATTTTTTAGAAAAGCTGAGCGTTGGTAAAAGTAATAAAATAAATGTGTATAAAAATTAAAATGTGGTGATAATTTTCTAAATGGTTCAGGGGTGGAATAAAGGCTATGTCTAAGACACCATAGTTTGGTTATAGTATTTATATAATCTATAAACTGTTTATAAAGTAATAGCTATCTTAAATATAGATAATATAACTATAATATGTATATAATCTATATACTGTTTATAAAGTAATAGCTATCTTAAATATAGATCTTCAATAAACTAAAGCAAAAACCAAAGGCTACATAAGTATGTATAAATAAATGTAATCCTTTGAGATATGTCAGGTTTAAACCGTCATAATCTTGAGAAAATATATTAATTTTGGGGTTTTATGGTCATTAAGTACTTAATCCAAGATGTAAGGATAAGGCAAGTTATTTAATGGAAGTACATTTAAATTAGTGCTTAGAGAGGTTTTGGGTTAAAAGTTAAAATAAATCACACGTGAGAAAACGTTAACTATCCTATCCAGAGGTCATCATAGTAACATTAAATTTCATATAGTGTGAGACTGACACCTTAAACTCTATAACCACATATGTGGGGTTTGTAAAGGAAATAGAAATAAAATTGATGTATTCCATATTATTATTATTATTATTATTATTATTATTATTATTGGTCCTTTCCATTATCATTATAATTGTATCTTGTCACTCGAATGTATATGTAGCATTTTAATTTAGAATTTACTTCTGAAAACGTAAGCATTAAACAAGTTTAAAAAAATAATTGGAGCTGATCTTTTTTTCCTTGATGCTTGTTTGAGTCAACTAAACCACGTTAAAATGTGTGAGATTGGACACGAAACGGAAGTTAAATGGCAACATCCAGCGTGCCGCGAAAACAAAAACACAACTTCATTTTGACTGACACATGCCAACAAAAAAATTTACCTACGCCTTCAACTTAAAAAGAATAGTAAAAATAATTCGAAACGTTACATGGAAAACTAGGTCAAGTATTTAATTAAATTTCTAGTTTCACTTTCTTTCCATATTAGAAAGAAAAAAAGAAACTCAACCATCCCTATTATAATATTTTAAGAACAAAGAAGCTTGAAAGAGTCTTTACATTCTGAGTATATGTTTCCACAGCAGAAAGCGTGATGTCACATTTTATTTTCGTTTTTTTAAAATATTTAATACAGGAAGTTTTTTTTTATGTTGATCGACATGAAGGAAACAAGGTTTGTTCAATTTGTAATATTCTGTTATCTCAAAATAACATTCTTTTCTATTTTTGAAGGTTAACTTTAGTGTTGGTATTAAGAATTTTTGTATTTTATATAGTTACAGAAGATTTAATATAATATATTTAGCACCGCGTCTTACTACCCGTTCGGGTTTCACGCTTTAAGTACTAATTACTCTACTGGATTAGGAATTGGGAAGGTTGAATTAGAGGAAATGAACCCGCAATTGCGTGGAGGGAGAGTGACGAACCATTTAGGAAAAACAAACACCCTCAGTTCACTAGACCAGGATTGAACCCCAATCTCCCCATCTTCGGCAGTCTGGTCTAACACGATATTAGCGCGTTTCACAATGCGGCCACAGAATTGGATTAACGATATTTAATAAACCACCCCAAATAATGAGAATGTCAAATGAAAAGTTGAAGCTAGGCTATTTATTGATACAGTAAATGAAAAAGAGAGAAATTATGCATCATTGGCGAGCGGGTTGCCTAATACAAGGCCAATGTTGGCTCGACTTTCATAAATTCTGGTATAGGTCTGCAGTAATTATTGTTTGCTAATTTATATTGTATGAAAATACATTTTTATGCATTGTTTAGTACTGTAATCAGGATATTAACTATCAGTACTAGAATGGACGCGGGTTCTCTATATTATATATTTGGATACATTATAGTTTTTTAGTCGTGTTCTCATAATATAAAAGTGTATTTAAAATTTTCATGTTAAACACACAATAGTTCCTTTAATAAATTACCACTTCTTTATTGGCTGATATTAAGACGACCGATTTAAATGCAGGCCTCATTAAAAAATAAATAAGAAATTCAACTAGTTAAAACAAAATTTTATAGAGCTAAAATTACTATATTTTCCCCGAACCTATGTTTCGCGTGTCCAAAAAATCTCGAAATACTGGAAAGAAAGTAGCGGTGGGTGAAGACGGAATGGGGGAGATCTTAAAAAAAAAAGATACAAAGGAACCGGCCTATTTGACGCTTGCGCATGACGCTCACTGGAGGCGGCATGTCTGAAGAGAAAGAGAACCCCCCAACCAACCCTCCCTCCCCCCTGACCAACCCAACGAGTCTGTTGGCGGGCCAAGCCGTCGTGTCGGTTGTAGCAAGGTTTTCAGTCGTGATGTGCCGCGCGCTTCGTCCGCACTCTACTATAACGACCGCCACGCAAACAACTCCTCGCCACCTACTCGCCGTCCTGTTCGCCTGGTACCTCTACTACTGCCGCGCAACATGGAGCGACGCGGACAACGCCATGCCCTGCCTCTCATGGTGATACTATCCGCACTTGGAGCTGCCGATATCACGGGTGAGTACCGTCATTAAGGTTTTATTAGGTATAGCTGCTATAAAATATGTATATGAGGGATCTTTTAGATAGTACAAATTTTATTCTTCGGTCATAATTGATAAAAATGTTGCTCTAATTAAAAATATTATTTTAGCCACAAGAAGTGACAAAACTGCACACGAATCCACATACAATTTTTTTTTGGTCGATAAAGATCCTTCCTATTAAAATTTAACTGTACCATCATTCTTATTTCCACTTAAAAGGACCTTAATATTTGAGCTGTGATACATTTATAGAGTTTTCTTTACAAAGAAAAAAAAAAGACAGACACACTATTTATTTACCATGAAAGAAAGCGGTCTTACTTCTTGACAAACCGATTACACCATGAGCCTATCTTATAAGTTACAATAAGATATATCATAATGTAATAGATCAGGGGTCTCCAAACTACGGCCCACGGGTCACATCCAGCCCGTTCAAAAATTTTATCAAAAAACAAATTAATTGTTTAACCTCGTTATTTCTTAGCCACGCAGTTTATTTGACTTGTCCAGTTCCTGTCCACACGTGTACTTCCCCCCAGGACACCAAGTCAGAGTACCGTCCGAATCACAAACCCTCATTTTCAGTCGCAAGTGTCATTCATTCATTATACCTAAAACAGAACGGCTTGACTATGACGACTTTTAGCTAGTTCCAAGTCTCCTGGCAAAAGGTTATAAAAGTAAAGTCCAGAAAGATGTTACTTAATTTAAAAAAATAAATAAAATTATACTGTCTAAAAATTATTATAAATATAATTCATTATATATAAATTGATTTATATCTCACAGAGAAGAATCAACGTCAATCACTCTTATCAAACACTGACTGGCCTTAGAAAGTGACATTTCTTACGGACGTGAATGGCCATAGTATGACTTGAATCTAAATTTGCATGTTAGAACAAATTTCATGTATGATCTATTTGCACATGTCGAGGCATTCAGGGCGAAAATAATGCTACTTGAAGGACAGGTGAACTTTATTTTAGCCCGCAAAAATTTATAAAATATATTATGTGGCCTACATAGCAAAATGTTTGGAGACCCCTGTAATAGATGCAAGGTGTGTGGACACCTTTCAGGGTACATTACACCAAAATATAAGCCCTCAGTTTTCTCTAAGAGGTCGCAATATTACCTTAACCGATTACAATGTGGCTCTATTTTATAAGCTTCACGTAGTCTAACTAAAAGTTAAGATTTCTACCTTTGGGGATAGACTGTGTGTACGTGGTTTTTAATCACTTAGCCGAGTATAGCAACTACCTCCTCTGACCTAATTAAAGTGGTCCAAAAATCATTTCTACAAATCCACTAACACATCACTATTCGTTAAAAGTATTTCTTCCATAAAAACAAAGACAAGGCCCCATTTTATTTGTTGATATAACCAATCGGTACTGCATATCATTCGTATTATTGTATAGGAGTTGGAATTCCTGACTGGTGAATTGTTCTGAGCACCACACTAGTTGATTTAGATTAATAGGTTCCAGAGAGGTGAGAAGGTCACTTTCTAAATTATAAGTGAAGTCTAAGCGAGGATAGAAACAAGCAAAGAAAAATCAACCGAAATCGAAATCAATGTTTTTTGTTTTTAATAACATAAACCTACTTTTATATTATGAACTATCCATAAAGTATAGAGTGAACTGGTGGTCTAGGGTTAAGGTGTCAAGACTTCTGTGCTGGGGTCCAGGGTTCAATCCTCGGTCCCGGCAGAGATTTATCTGATAACCAAACCCTTCCTTCACCTCTGACAAGACGTGTATTAATCACAACTTGTGAATATGTAGAATGCCAGGCCTCCACCGTAGTTCGGATCCCACGTTAAACTGTAGGTCCTTCATTTCATCTCACAATCACCCTACCATTACACACTAGCGTAAGTGCGTATAAACCGAACGGGTAGTAAGACGCGGTGCTAATAATAATAATAATAATAATAATAATAATAATTTAAGCAGTTTAGTCCAACACGATAGTAGCGCGTTTGACCACGAGACCACAGGAGTGGGTGCTACTCATTATTAAAATACAGTTTAGTTTTTGTTGTGAAAATGACTGTAAAGTATTTGTAAATGGTCATATTTAGTGAGATATTTAAATATGTTCATATTAGTGGCTCAATTGTGCGTTCGGCATTATATATTGGCAGCATAAAACCTCTAGAAACAAATGTGGTTGCGTTATCTGATAGCACACAATCTTAATTGCTCGCTCTTATTTAGCTGACGATTTCCGCACGTCCATCACAATCTCTTCCTTAAAATATAAATGAATAATGACCTTGGGCATGGGACGACTCATAGATAAGAGCATTGGCGTATTAAATAAGCCAGCTGTCCTGGGGTCTATTCTAGTGTCCCGGTGTCATTTTTCAATTTAAATTATTATTATTATTAATATTAGCACCGCGTCTTACTACCCGTTCGGGTTATACGCACTTACGCTAATGTGTAATGGTATCCCCACATTCACAAGATGTCTTGTCAGAGGTGAAGGAAGGGTTTGGTAATCAGATAAATCCGTGCCGTGACCGAGGATTGATTAATAATAAAAATAATAATATTTAGCGGTGTCTTACTACCCGTTCGGGTTATACGCTTTAAGTACTAATTACTCTAATGGATTAGGAATTGGGAATGTTGAATAAGAAGAAGTGAACCCGCATTTGCGTGGAGGGAGAGTGGAAAACCATTTAGGAAAAAACCACCCCCAGTTTACCCGACCGAGATCCGAACCTCGATCTCCCCGTCCTCAGCAGTCGAGCTCATCACGACAAGCGCGTTAGCCAACTACGCCACCGAGGCGGGTACAGAGGATTGAACCCCGGCCGCCAGCACAGAAGTCTGACACCTTACCCCTAGACCGCCAGGTCACCCTTCAATTTAAAGAATGTAATATATGTTAGAAAGTTATATTCATACTTCGAATTGTTTTGAATATATCATGTCCAAACGAAGGAGATTTGGGCTTTAGCTTCGACATTTTCGATGCTTCGCACGCTTCTATTAGCTTTACATATCCTCTGTAGGTAAATGGTTGAAACAAGTAGCGACTGTACTCAGTCAACTACAGTAGTTAAATTCACCAGGTCAGGTCAGACCTACAACGAACATTAGTAATTAAGGAACAAAAAAGAAACCTCTCTCATTAATGGGGCTTGGCTCTCACATTTCGCCCCTTGTTTTTGTTTGAATGCCTAATGTTCTACTTGTCGGACCATCTGAGACTCAACTAAACTAAGTGCGAGGGGTTAGAATTTTTGACTAAAATTATGATGCACCATAACTCGATTACGTAAGGTGACGAGAAAGATATTTCCTGTTGCTAAACAGGGTCTTATTTATATAATTATAATTTATATCTGGTAGACGTAGGTGGTATTATGATAAAGTGCTCACCTCAAGACCCAATGTTCATGGGTTCAAAAGCTGCCACAACTATTTTCGAAGGGGGTGACCTGGCGGTCTAGGGGTAAGGTGCCAGACTTCTGTGCTGGCGGTCGGGGTTTAATCCTCGGTCACGGCAAAACTGTAACTGATTACAAAACCCTTCCTTCACCTCTGACAAGACATATTGTGAATGTGGGGAATGCCAGTCCACCACCGTGGTTTGGATTCCATGTTAAGCTCTAGGTCCTCCATTTCATCTCACAATCACCCTACCATTACACATTAGCGTAAGTACGTATAAACCGAACGGGTAGTAAGACGTGGTGCTAATAATAATAATAATAATAATAATAATACTTTCGAGGGGGAATTAAGGTCCCCATGTTGATGGTGGCCTGTAAAATAACCTTGGAAGGTATGTGAAATACTATATATGAGGTGATTGAATCCTTTGTTCCTCATATCCCTTGAAATTAGAGATTCGAGATGAGTGAAAGTCTCTTAAGAGTATCTCGAATACAATTTATGAAGATTTTGAATTAAATATTAATTTTAAGCAATTTAATTAATTGCATAGTCTTGTGTAGCTGTGAGTAATAAGATCACGAATAAAAATTAAGGTTACGACACAATCGCACAAATTTTGATCACATTGTGTATTTAGCTTCGATAAAACATGGATTTTTAGTAAATTACCCTTTAGTTCTTCATAAAACCAAACACATCATCTTGTTGATCACAATAAACACTCAATATACATAAGCTTTAACCCAATTTGTTTAGATATATTCATGAATATTCTATTTTTTTTAAACCCGCCTCGGTGGCATAGTTGGCTAACGCGCTTGTCGTGTTGAGCTAAGCCGCTGAGGACCGGGAGATCGAGGTTCGAATCTCTGTCGGGTGAACTGGGGGTGGTTTTTCCTAAATGATTTTCCACTCTCCCTCCACGCAAATGCAAGTTCACTTCCTCTAATTCAACCTTTTCAATTCCTAACCCATTAGAGTAATTAGTACTTAAAGCGTATAACCCGAACGGGTAGTAAGATGCGGTGCTAAATATAAATAAAATATTTGTTTAAAATTTATTTGTTAACTACCCTTAAATATGTTAATTGTTAAAATAAAATTAATTTTTATTATAATTGACTCTTTCCATATTTACATTTTGAATTCACTCTTCAAGGTCAAATTCAAAAGCATTCAAATTCTCTAAAATCTCTAGTAAATAAAATAACATTTAAATTAATATATCTTAGGCAAATAAAGATACATTATTATTGATAATGCAGAAGAGTCCCTTGATACAAATTTTTGAACCAAATCGTTAGAGATATCTACATAAATTAAATCTTATAAATTTCAGTAATTAGTTAACTGAAATTGTATGATTTTTTTTAGAAAATAAAATCTATATAGCTAGTTTTAGCACAAACAACTCAATATAACCCCCATTTGAACCAAATTAATAGAGCGATTTGTTTACATATTAGAATTTATTTTAAGTCATCACTAAGCAACCCATAAATGAATTTTCACCCCATAAACAAGTATACAGATTTATTTGTAATGATCATGTCAAATACTCCCTAGATATATATTTTAAGAGAAATCGTTTAAGACATTTTCAAAATATTGGATTTTTTTTAAAATCAGTCATCAATAAAAAACTATTTATCGGATGTTTACCCGAAACAAAGTATGTAAGGTTAGTTGTAATGTCAAATGCATTAGATACCCATTTTGAACCAAATTGCTAGACCATTTTTAAAGTATTACTAGTGTTTGAAAAATCGTTAATCAAGAAATTAGCTATAAACGAGGTTTTACTCCAAGAACAAGTATACGGTGTTATATGACATACCACATAATTATAAGATAAACATTTTAAACAAAATCGTTTGAGATATTTTCGAGGTATTTTGAGTTTTCTAAAATTTCCTTTCAGTAAACAACCATTTTACAAATGTTTGCTTCTAAATTATTGATACTAGTCATGTAAAATTAGTATTGGATGGTTATGCATTTTAATCAAAATTTTTGAAGCCAATTAAAAAAAATTTAGATATAAATCTTATCACTAAACTACCTTTAATAATTGTAGGGTTGGGGCATAGACAATATATAAACAGATTCAACCTTACGGGGGTTTCATTGCGCTACTTTTACCAGCTTGAGTCCTTCAACACTATACTTTGCTAGTGTCACTGCTGGGTGAAGATAGAACTAATCGCAGTGATCCTAGTGTTGAAAGACTCAACCTGACAAAAGGAGCGAAACCATTTTAACATGGGGGTTGAGTGTCTGAGAATATTATTCGTCTTTGGGCTAGGGTAAATAAAACACAGTATATTACTATAAAATCTAAATATCAAGTTAGAGCAAAATACTTCTAAGCGTTTAAGATCTGTGGCCAGACTTAAGGCCTTCTTTGTACTCAGGTGTGCCTATTTCCTATATTTTATAAACTTACGTATAAATATATGAAAACTATTTTAAGAATTCTTATAACTGCCAAAAGGTTATTTACTATCGAAATCAGACTGCAGAGAGATCGTATTATAAATATAATACATCATGGTTTCAATGAACTTTACACATAAATATTTGATAAAAATTAAATGTGAATATACCATACTGTTTGTAATACAGGATGTATCTTTAAAATGTGTCATCACATTTTGAATAGTGGTAAGCAATTAATTAAAATAAAACAGCAACACATTCAGCTAGGACTGGAAGCACCTTTTGTAAGCAGTAAACAATACTTGATGATATTTATACTTCATTCAACACACCGATTGGTATGGGTTTATTTATATAATGTATTTAAATCATATATATATATTAATACTGGGTGTTATTTATAACGATAGGTACTTCCCTTTGTCAGTGAAATTAAGATTGCTAAATGCACCCCGTGCTCTGCCTCCTCCTTCAGCTTCTTGAATTTTCTTATTTCCTTCAAGTATATATATTATTCTATAAATATAAATAAAGGTTGTATTTAATATATATATTATTTTAGTGCATAAATTAAAACCTTAAACAGAGATTGGATTCAATTGTTTGGCAAATATTTTCAACTTTTTAGCATACTGTAGGTGGATTTTATTTAGTAAACTCAAAGTCAAGATTAGGTTAGTAGGGTTTTGTTAATTTATCACACTTAATATCAGATATTCTGAAGGTTTGATAAACTGGTAACTCAAACATTTCACCTAATTTTTTAAGTATTATATTATATCCCATTTGCCAAAATGTAGCTTTTACTTTAAGTTATAATAGGATAAAATCAAGCTAATCTTGTTTTTCTCATACTGTCATGTACCCTTTGAGTTATATTATATTTTATTAACAAGTTTGTTCAGAATATAAATAATAAACATCCTTAAACACGTGCTGATCCTAAAAGGATTGTAGTACGCTACTTATCCAACGAAAATTGACGTAATTTGACCCCATCTTCCCCCCAAAAAATCTACTAAATAAAATAATGTGTACAGAAAGCAAAATCAACAAATTGTAAAAATACACTTGAATAGTTAGAGATATTCTACTCTTTATTAAGTATAGTAAACCCCTACTATGTTATTATTAATTTTTAATAATATATTACACCGGAGAAAACCTCACTAAACGTTTATAAAACTAGTACATCTGGCACATGGAAGTTATTATATGATTATGAATTGGTAATAATTTTCATAACGAATCTTATGGTTTATGAAGTTTGCTTCACAAGTATCTATATTTTTGCCTTAAGCTTAACATTATTCCTTGAAATAATTTAGAACATTTTTTTAAAGAAATGTTAAGACATTGTCAACAACAAGTAAAAAAGGACCTTTCATCGATAATGCTCACAATTTTAATAAATTACTTTTCTATTTACATTGAAATTGAATGGTTTGAGGAAATATAATTTTTGTCACAAAATAGTAGCTCTTGAAATATTAATATTAAATGGTCTAAAAAATCAATAATTCATAAACTTGAACAATTCTTTTTCAACCGTATTTTGACATGAGTTTTGAACGTCCATATATAAACACAAATAATGTTTTATATTATTAAATTACAAAATGACGTCTTGGCATGATGGGAAATGAAAATAGGATCCTTGGTTTGGACTGAGAATGATCTACCACTGAGCTATCCTGGACTATATTCCCGTGTCCAGATACAATTTTATAACTAATTTAAATTAATTTCACAAATAATCTCGAAGCTCTAAGGAAGAAAGTAAAGGAACACAATATTTAAATATGAAATAAGATGCCTATAATCGTTGTTGTAACATAATACACTGTTGCCCCAAGCCCTTCAATTTTTATTAAGCACTCCATATTAAATATATTTACTCCTACGATGTATTTACTTGTGGAATCATATTAGTGATTTCCAGTTTAGCTGCAAGTCTTAGCTCTGACTCTAAATGCTAGGATTAAGCTCAAAATATAGCTTTTTTTGCCAAAAAGGTTATTTCAATAGTGATTTTTATGTTGTTTTACCATAATTTATTTAGAAAAATATTGATGCATTCCCTTATCATACATTTTCATAATCCTTTCTGTCTAAATTAATCTAAGTGGTACATGGCCTGAACTGGCCTTTAAACTCTTTAACAATACTGTTACTGTTTCACGAGATAATTTCTCATTAATTTTCCATTACAAACATTTTAGGAAATGATTTTTTTTATTATTCCCCAAATTAAGCTGTGGAGGCAATATATAACATTTTATTCTGGCTTAAAAACTTTCTTTTTTATTCTTCATTTTGTTTTACTCGCAAACATCTGTGACTTTCTAACCGCAAATTAACGAGTCGCGCAAGTAAAATCCACATTATAAACAACGCTCAAAATGTCCTAAAGTTATATAAGGAACAATAATAATAATAATATCCTCGTTCAACAAACTAAAATTACCGCAAGTTAAATAAAATTAATTTTATAATTTATTACTTAATTCTTTTCCAATTAATATCCGTGGTTATTTGATGCACATTTTCTCTCTCTTTTTTTTTTCCTCACCCATAATGCATCATTGTGATTCGTTATTTTCTCACTTTGAAGCATCTTATAACACTTTACAATAAAATTAAAACAAAAGTAACAACTATATTTACTTTCTTTTTTAAAGTGTTAAAGAGCTTCCGTTAAGACACTTTTTAAAACAGTTTTTTTTAAAAAGTACTTTAGAAATTCTTCAAAGTTTTCATTGCGGACTATACTATATATGATTGTAAGCTTAAAACATTAAAAGTTTAATCTCAACTTTTCTCACTTTTGATATACCAACACATACAGGACTCCTTGATAACTCTCTTCAGCAAACTTTCTCAAAACTTGAGTCACGTTTTAAATACATTGGAAACGCAGAAACCCGGTATGAAGACTAACTTTCTCGAATGAAGTGTGACACATTTCAGATTCCGGTACTAAGGGGGAACTTTACTAAAATATGTTGATTTGATTCACGTAATATCCGCATGTCTATACATCAAACATTATCGCTATTATAGTTTCAAATTTGGTTTCATCAACATATCTCAGAAATACGCTGAGTCAATTATTTTGTGTGGATTATTTATTGAACCACTTTGGTGGCCGCATGGTTTAGGGCACTACTCTCGCTATTAGACTAGACTGCCAATAAGGGTGAAATCGTGAGTTGATCCCGGTTAAAACTAAATGGATTTTCACTATCTGCACGCAAATGAGGGTACACTCCCTCTAAATTTAACCTTTTTCATCCCTAAATAACTATAATAATTATTATTATATATTAATATTTAGCACCGCGTCTTACTACTTGTTCGGGCTATACGCTTTAAGTACTAATTACTCTAATGGATTAGGAATTGGGAAGGTTGTATTAGAGGAAGTGAACCCGCATTTGCATGGAGGGAGAGTGGAACACCATTTAGGAAACCCCCCCAGTTCACCCTACCGAGATTTGAACCTCGATCTCCCCGTCCTCGGCAGTCGAGCTCAACACGACAAGCGCGTTACCCAACTACGCCACCGAGGCGGGTCATAATAAGTAAATAAACGTATAACTTGAATGAGTAATAGGACATAGTTCTAAAAATAATATGTATTTGAATAAAATTGCGCTGTACGCATATAATTACATCAATATGGTTGTAATTAGTAGGGTAGAATTTTTTAGGAAACGTTCCCCACCTCTGCGTAAAAGGAAGCTATAAAACCATTAGGTTAAAATACAATATCAGTAAACCCCTTCGGTATTTGAACCCCAATCTCTCCAGAGCACTCATTGGAGAAAAAAAATTCATTTCCCTTGGGAGTTAAGTAGAGTTCAGCCTAAGTATGAGTGATCAAATGGGGACAAAGTGGGTGATTTGTTTTTTTCAACGTGTCTTACTACCGGTTAGGATTATACACCTGTGTACTAGTTACGCTATTGTGTTTGGGATATGGAAGGTTGAATTTAAAGGAAGTGTAACCACCTTTGCGTGGAGGGAGAGAATAAAATCATTTAGAAAAAAAAACCTTCAATATAGCCAACCGTCATTCTAGTCCTGAACTTAATGTCATAGTCGGTCTAATATATTGCAATAGTGATGCCATAGACCATGTGATCACCGAGCTGGCTCTTGTTTCTAATTAATTAATTAACCTATTTATTTATGAGTGGCTGTGTTACATCGCTAGTAGCCCAGTAGTGGAAAGATTACCAGTACTAATGTTCCGTTGCTCATGGGACGCCCGAATGTACTAATCGTACATCTTTCCGTGCAGGCTTTTTCCTTGTCCTTAAGATGAGGTGATGGTGATAGTGATATTAATATGGGGTGGGGCCAATAAAGATCTTAACATAACTTAAGCTTAACCAACCCGACCCTGGTGACCTTTGGGATAATTCCCCTTTTGGTAAAAAAATAACCATTATTACAGCCGAAAATCAAACCTGGAACCTCTAGATTAGTAGCCAGGATAAATGTCCACTAGGATACGGATCCACGTTTATTTTTTATTAAAAACATGAATAAAACTATATACTTTTAAAACGTTAGTAAAATCACTATGAGTTAGAGCGAAATTTCAATATTTTTTTTTTCCTTGGGACAATAATTTTTTATTCTTTTTCTCCCGTCCTCCTGTTTCCCTAATCCTTTCTTTGCTTTCCCCCCTTCCATCCCCCCCCCTAACCTATCCCTCTTTCCCTACAGTTTTTGGAATCTTATTTCAGTTGACGGAGCAAACTCTACCCTATTAGTGAAGTAATTGGATTGCAATTAGTGTGTGAAGGGGAAGCTGACTCTTGATGTTGTTTGCCCCTTGCGTGATAGGCAAACAGCCAAGACGCTTCAAGGGAGAAGAAGATCATGGATGTAAGTTATGTAATAATATATTTTTATCATTATTATATTCATAAATACTTCAAACGCTCCACATTTATAAAATAGAAGATATAAAAGTGCATATACATTTTGGTTATAGCCGTAACAATATTATTATTTATTATTATTATTATTTAGCACCGCGTCTTACTACCCGTTCGTATTATACGCTTTAAGTACTAGTTACACTAATGGATTAGGAATTGGGAAGGTTGAATTATAAGAAGTGAATCCGCATTTGCGTGGAGGGAGAGTGGAAAATCATTTAGGAAAAACCACCCCCAGTTCACCCGACCGAGATTCGAACCTCGATCTCCCCGTCCTCAGCGGTCGAGCTCAACACAAGCGCGTTAGCCAACTACGCTACCGAGGAGGGTTTTGAGTTAGTAGATGACTCTGTGTTCTAATATTTATAGTACCTGGCTACAGATATAAGAATTTATGGTTCGATCCCTGACGTTTTTAGATATTTCTATGAAGTATTGAGTCTAAAATGGGGTCAAACTTAGCCTCTTGAGGACAAATGTGGAGGAGGAGATACTTGAATGAAAATGTAGCGGCTATGGTCTAGAAAACTGAGAATAACAGCCTGATGGTTAGCTTTGCTGAACCCCATGACATCTATATTCTAAAGTTGTTTGCATTATTTTCGCCAACATACGTAGCCCACTCGATCAGTACAGCTCGCTAGCGGGATTACACTATGGAATATTTTTCATTGATTCAGTGAGAAAAAACACGATTTATTTATTCTTTAACGTAATGATATTTTAACATAATATTTAATAATATTAGTACAGTTTATTTTTTCATCTCCCTTGTCTACTACTCGTTTGACCCACTTGGCCACACGGTTTAAGGCGCTACTGTCAAAGTAGGCTAGAATGCATATGACGGTGAGATCGAGGTTCTAATCTCGGGTGGTTGTTACGAAGGTGGTTACTGCAAAGGAATTTTCCAATTTCCTTCCACGCAAATGTGGCTACACTTCCACTGAGAAATCTTCCAAATTCTTAAAATAATTAGCATAAATAGTACATGAGCTTATAGCTCGAGGGGGTAGTAAGACGCAGTGCTAAAAAAAATGTACTCCTAACCACTAATATAAGATGGCCATTGGATACAAGATTAACGAGGATGGCTTAATGGTAAAGCATTCACGTGCACGTCCTAAGGACTCGGGTTCGATTCTCATGTCTAGGGTGTCATTTTTCACCTATTGAATCATATAATATAAGCCTGACATCCAGCCATTGTGGCCACCAACGCGGGAGGTCATCAATCATTGACAGAGTAAGCTCTTATTTAATCTTGTTTTTTTTTTTTTCAAGAAATCAGTCTCTGGGACATTTAACACATATTATTTACTAGAGTGGTGACCTGGTGGTCTAGGAGTAAGGTGTCAAGACTTCTATGCTGGCGGCCCGGGTTCAATTCTCGGTCCTGGCATAGATTTATCTGATTACCAAACCCTTCCTTCACCTCTGACAAGACATCTTGTGAATGTGGGGAATGCCAGGCCTCCACCGTGGTTCGGATTCCACGTTAAACTGTAGGTCCTCCATTTCATCTCACAATCACCCTACCATTACATATTAGCGTAAGTGCGTATAACCCGAACGGGTAGTAAGACGCGGTGCTAATAATAATAATATTTCCTAGACTTGTTGTCGGGCACCCTTACCACTCATCCATAACCCATGAGGATGAATGGGGTCGTGCAACAAGCTGAACGAATCAATCTTCGCCAGGATAACCTGTAACAGACTGTACCCGAGGCCGGGTAAGAACGTCATTGAAGGGGGTTGGAGGGGGCCGGATTCAACCGTCTCTTAATGGTGGCGTATTTTCATGGGTACGGATTGGGTTGGAAGGCGGGGGTGAGGGGTCGCGTGCTGCCCGTGGTGGGAGTGGGCAGGCCCCACTGCTCAACGTGGGACTCGGCGTGATCACGTGACGGTATGGTCCGCCCAGGTGTACACCGACTAACCCCTTGCCGCTCGACTATACCGGGTGTTCCAAGAGACCGGGCTATATTCTCGACCTACTTATAAAGCCTCTTACGTCTAGTTTAAATTAAGGTGTTTTTTTTAGATGATCCATCTTTTCATGCAGTGACGTGGCATGGATTATTAAAAGGGTAGGCAATGATTCTTTTAAAACTATATCTATGTTACAATCCCTTGAAGTGGAGTGTTGGAAGTGTGAGTAGAGCTTGTTAAAACTGTACCCGCTGATACTGACATGAAGGGCCAGTTTCATAGTCAAATTTAGTACGCCTCAAGTGCGGCGCTACACTAAGTAAATGACGACACCTACCTAAACTCAAATGGAATGGGCCGTTCTCACATAGGAAACTGGCCCATTCCATTCTGGTTTAGGTAGGTGTCGTCTTGTATTTAGTGTAGCGCCGCACTTGAGGCGTACTAAATTTGACTATGAAACTGGCCCGAAGTCTATTGTCTAAACATCAATATAACAGTCATATAAATCAATATTTTACACAGTGTAGTGGAAAGTAATGTTGCCAAATGAATCAGAGCTTGATAAAACTATCCGATGTACAGTGACATGAAATCTAGTGTTGACAGTATACTCAGGGCTTGTTAGAACTGCACGCGTGATTAGGTGGCGTGTTGGGTCTCATTGTAAGCCCAGTTTTCTTAATTCATGCCTGGGATTACATGGTTTTGAATAAACGTTTAGGTTACCTGGTGGTCTAGGGGTAAGATGTTGGACTTCTGTGCTGGGGGTCCGGGGTTCAATACTCGGTCCTGGCACATATTATCTGATTACCAAACTCTTCCTTCACCTCTGACAAGACATCTTGTGAATGTGGGTAATTCCAGGCCTCCACCGTGGTTCGGATTCCACGTTAAACTGTAGGTCCTCCGTTTCATCTCACAATCACCCTACCATTAGACATTAGCGTAAGTGCGTACAACCCGAACGGGTAGTAATACGCGGTAATAATAATAATAATAAACGTTTGCCAAAATAAGCTGATTTAATTCAAATTATACCTTTAATTTGCTCTAGTTACACAGAATAATTTATAATAATTAGTCAGGTATCAAAATAATTGTTTCCCACGAGAGATAAGTAGAAGAGAGTTTGCTTATGACTATTAAAATTTGGGACTACTAGTTGATATAATATAACGGGTACGGCTCAACATTACACGAAATGCCCCTATTTAAATTGATTATACCCAACTTGGTCCCTATTTTACCAGTAACATACCTTTGGAAATATATTTCAGTTGATACCTGACCATTGAGTGTTCGACTGATTGATGATAACAATCCAAAGCCTAGCCTGACTACCCTCCACAACACGCCATTTGTTTGACATTTTCTCCCCTCTCACTACCCATTTGACTAATCGTAAATAGACCAAAGCTCTTTACTTGTGAATGTATGATATTTGAAACCTGACTGATGACTGTTATACTGAGTGATTAAAAAACTATAATATGTACAGGGTTGATTAAATAGCCAATTATGACGTCTCCTTTCCATGTGGGTGCCCAGTAGCCAACCCTATTACAGAACTACCGGGACACCGTAGGGACTTACATGGTTAGAATGGACCCCGAGCGGTAGGGGTTGGAATGGGTGGTTCGTGGGGAGTGAGTCCAATAAGATATATTTGATAATCTAGTCCGATGACTAAACTACAGGTGTAACCAGTTAGATCTCACGTGACGAGGGAGCAGGCACGATAACGGGACTCGCAATCCGTCCTATAGACACGTGATCAACCCTCCGGTGGGGGTGAACCACCGGATCACATTTTATTCCGTCCGTAGTTTAGTCAGTCGTTGCTAGATGCCAACTCTCGTGCACTAAGCATGGCTTCAACATTCAACCATGTGTTCTTACTATCACCAAAACTTGCTGGTCTCGATATCCCACAAGCCAGGAAGGTCCATCGGAAGCACCGTGCTCGCCCGTCAAAAGGATGGAAGCTATATGAGATATATATTATTCTCAGCGGGATGGCAACCCAACACTCTTGACTTCCAAGGAAATGTACATGCGTGGGTTAACCTCCTGCCAGAATAAGCCTTAAAATAATCGTGCTCTTACACAAGCTAATAACGTTGTTAAGTCTGGTTATGACCGCATCCTATTCTTTAAATTTATAATACTCACGTCCATCACACAATCTGCCTTAAACTATGAGTGAATAATTTTATTTTTTTATTTAGCACCACATCTTACCACCCGTTAGGGCTATACGCCTAAGTACTAATTACGATAATGTATTATGAATTAGGAAGGTTGAATTTAGAGGAGGTGAACCCGAATTTACGTGGAGGGAGGGTGGAAAACCATTTAGGAAAATTACCCCCAGTTTACCCGACCAAGATTCAAACCTCAATCTTCCCATCCTCGGAAGTCTAGCTCAACACGAAACTAAAGCGTTAGCTAACTACGCCACCTAGGTGGGTGAGTGAATAATTACCCTGAGCAATGGATGAATCTTGGGTATGACTGTGGTTAGAGCATTGGAATACTAAGCCAAAGGTCTTAGGTTCGATTCCCGTGTACAGGTGTCATTTTTCAATTTATTATATATATAATATGTACAGGTTAAATTAACTCCATCTGACCCCACTTCGGTGACCACGTGGTCTAACACTGCTCTCACAGCGAACTAGAGTGCCGATGATGAAGAGATCGAGGTTCAAATCTCGGTCTGGTATACTGAGGTTAGTTATTTTCAAAATTGTTTTACAGTCTCCCTAAATTCAATTGTGGTTACGCTTCCTTGAAATATAGCCTTACTAATTCCTAAAACCATTAGCGTAATTAGTACATAAGCATATAGCCCGAACGGGTAGTAAGACGCAATGCTAAAAGTGAAACTACCTATTCCCTGGTAATCAACACGACGCGGTAAGGCTGACCTCGTGGCTAAGCCAATCAAAGCCTTCGATGGTAAAACCTGTCTGAGGGTGTTTTTCTCTATTTAAAACCAATGGAATGTATTTATTGAATATAAGATTGCCTCCATATTGATTACAGTAGATTTGGAACCTTTGACCTAAACCTGCAAACATGTCGTTTATGGAAATAAGGTGATGTCCTACTCAAAAATACTGGGTATACGAACAAAGGCATCAGTCTTTTCTTGTTTGGTACTCAGGTAATCAAAGTGTCAAACCCCAAAAAACTTTAATGAGTACTTTTTTTTTAAATTATTTTATTCTCGTATCCATCATGTAAATTTAAATATTAAGTTAGCTCGAATGGACAGTAATACGTGAAGCATGTTAAAATAAATATATACATCTTTTTATGATATGGTATGTGCATATTCTTTTTTTATTACTATTCAGTAGTCTTTATAACTCAACTTAACTTTCAGTCAACAGGTTCTAAGCTTTAATCTCAACTTTCTTTAATGGTGAAGGGATTATTCCATCCTCTATACCAGGGGTTGGCAATCGGTCGATATTGTGTCAATTCTTATTCGATCACGGGCCATAGATTGCCCACACCTGGCTTAGAGAAACGTTACGTTAAATATTAAATATGATAATATAATGATTTTTCAAGTAAATGAAGAAATAAACACCTCGGTCCCAGCACAGATTTATCGAATTGCCAAACCCTTCCTTCACCTATGACAAGACGTGTATTAATCACAGCTTGTGAATGTGTGGAATGCCAGACCTCCACTGTGGTTCGGATCTCACGTTAAACTGTAGGTCCTCCATTTCATCTCACAATCACCCTACCATTATACATTAGCGTAAGTGCGTATAACCCGAACGGGTAGTAAGACTCTGTGCTAATAATAATAATAATAATAATAAACTAAACAAATGTATTAGACATGTAACAACCCGCCTCGGTGGCGTAGTTGGCTAACGCGCTTGTCGTGTTGAGCTCTACTGCTGAGGACGGGGAGATCTAGGTTCGAATCTCGGTCAGGTGAGCTGTGGGTGGTTTTTACTAAATGGTTTTCCACTCTCCTTCCACGAAAATGCGGGTTCATCTCCTCTTATTCAACCTTCCCAATTCCTAATCCATTAGAGTAATTAGCACTTAAAGCGTATAACCCGAACGAGTAGTAAGACGCGGTGCTAAATATTATTATTATTATTATACATGTAAAAATATTATATTAAATAGAATAAATTGAAGTATAATGATGAGATTCTCTATTATTATTTTGGTAGGAAGAAGAGTAGAAGTTAGTTAATAAAGTCACTAAAGTAACTTTAATATATTCTTACATCAAGTCAAGCTATCTGCAACTGTCATTTATATATATTATCAATATTTATGTAAAACCACAAGTAGTATAGTAACATGTTATCATGTATCCTCAAATAAGTATGTTCGAATTTTCTATACTGTTCTTCCAACCAAAATCAGGGTATATGGAAAGGTTTAATTAACTACTTTTTAAAATAAACCCATACATTTTGTATTCATTTGACAGATTTAAAAAAATAGGTTTAAAACCTCAGTATAAAAATTAATTTCTAAAAAAAATAAAAATGCACACACTACATTCTAAAATAATTTTACTCTTTTGGATGAAAGACTACTTCACGTCACATATTTAAAGTTACAAATAGTCAACAATATTTTCAAGTCAGACGTTAGGTTGTTTTATCTTCACAACAATTAGTTGTCTGTCACATCCTAAAACTGTCTAACAAACAACTTATTCTTGATACAATTTATTTAAGGGACAACAAATGCATCGCAAGTGACTGTTCGTCTGAACAAAAAACTGCCGTGTACAACAATTCTCTCCCTTTTTATTTATTTCCTAGGCAATACAATATATCTTCACTTCACTTGTTTTGACATTGTATTTAGAATCCTTATTCATCAACGTCACATTCCTATTTGTTTGAAAACTGTACACGTTTTTGGATGATATAAAATAGCTTGACAGTAAAATGAAATTATTTATTGCTTTTTAAAACTAATGATAGTTTTACTTTTGAGTGCAGTTTTTTTATAACGTATTATTTTAGCAATTCATCTTACATTCTATTAGTGATAAATTCTTATGTACTAACTGTGCTAATAGATTAAGAGTGATTAAGTTTTGTTCAGATGAATTTCACGTGAATTTTTCTGGAGAGAGTGTGTGGAAAACCGTTTAGGAAAAATCACCCTTGGTACATCGACCGGGATCAAACTACTATCTCCCCTTCATCGGTATTATAGTATATTATTATTCTTAGCACCGCGTCTTACTACCCGTTCGGGTTATACGCACTTAAGCTAATGTGTAATGGTAGGGTGATTGTGATATGAAATGGAGGACCTACAGTTTAACGTGGGATCCGAACCACGGTGGAGGCCTGGCATTCCCCACATTCACAAGATGTCTTGTCAGAGGTGAAGGAAGGGTTTGGTAATCAGATAAATCTGTGCTGGGACCGAGGATTGAATCCCGGCCGCCAGCATAGAAGTCTGACACCTTACCCCTTAGACCGCCAGGTCACCTGTTAATTTATAATGATATGGTTCGGTGGCGAAATGGTCTGAGGTGTCACTCTCGTGTTAGACTAGACTGCTGATGACAAATATATCAAAATTAATTTGGGTGTATTGAGTGTTTTTTTTTTCCAAAATGTTTTTTTTTACTTTATACTATACGCGAATATGTATACATTTTCTCTAAATTCAATCTTACTCATCTATAACCTATTAGCGTAATTAGTAAATATGAATATAACCTGAAGTGTTAGTAGAACGTGGTGTTAAAATAAGGTTTATAAAGCCCTAGAATTTTAAGTAGATTTGTAAGACTTTACCTTTACAAGTAGGTCTTAGGTTCGAATGATTGAAATTAAATCTTTTAAAAAAAATACATATTGGGTAAAATAGGTTCAAGTTACATACTTTTTATAATATTACAATAAATGACCGTACCTATATTGGGGATGCTATCAGATTAAAAAATATTAAAAATAAAATTACTAACCATTAGGATAAATTAAAAATAACTTAGAAACAATGTGCAAGATAAAGTGATTCGATATAAGATTTAGGGAATAAATCATAACTTTAAAAATATTATATTATGGAGATATTTTGTAGCAAACAGATATTATTTTCCAAATTATAATATTTTATTTGAATCAATTTAAAAACAAATATACTTCGATGTTAACTATAGTTTTAGTGTATTCTCCCTTGCAATATATATTTACTATCCATGTGTCATACACAAATTGATAAGGGATGAGTAAGGTATAATTTAGATTAAATGTGTTCAAACGTGCTTGTACATAGTTTAGAAAACCAAGCTTATAAAGTTCATCCTAAACACACTTTTGGAATTCGAATCACGGTATTTCCAAATTGGGAAGTCCAATTTATTAATAGAGAACGACATCTAAGACCATATGACCAAAGTCGTGGATAGTGTCCATGTTTAAAAATAGTATGTGAACAAGTACCTATAATATGAATCTAGATAATGAGGTAATATTAGTCAACCTTACACCTTCAATATTACAATGTTACCCACCTCGGTGGCGTGGTTGGCTAACGCGCTTGTCGTGTTGAGCTCTACCGCTGAGGACGGGGAGATCGAGGTTCGAATCTCGGTCGGGTGAATTGGGGGTGGTTTTTCCTAAATCGTTTTCCACTCTCCTTCCACGCAAATGTGGGTTAACTTCCTCTAATTAAACCTCCCCAATTCCTAATCCATTAGAGTGATTAGTACTTAAAGCGTATAACCCGAACGGGTAGTAAGACGCGGTGATAAATACTATTATTATTAATATTACAATGTTCGTGGGTTCATACCCAGTCGGGGCCGCCAAATTTTTCTTGCGTGATAAAAATCCGTAGAACAACTTCCTTTGTAGGGGAAGTAACGCTGTCAGTATAATGCCAATTATGGTATGTAAAATGCATCCTGGAAGTTATGTGAAAGTACCTTTCCCGGTGAAATTGGAAGTCCCTTTCACCCTCGCTCATAGAAATTCTCGTGTGCTTATATAATCAGTTTGTTCAGAAAGAGCACGTTAAATAACTTAAATAAATAGAAATTAATATAAGCTATTATATTATATGGTGTCATCAGTAACTTTATTAAAAATAATTAAATTTAAATATGTAACTAAGCTATAAAATGTTGATTGAATATTTTATTTGAGATATTTAACTCACACTTTCTAAAAGAATGTATTATATCAGTACATACAGCTTACACACTAGCTTAAATATTAAAAAAAAAGGAATTAAAAATCCAGCCACAAACCATTAATCCATAACTGTGAAGGTGGAAACTAAGATTTCACCAATAATAAGTTATTCGATCATGCCAAAAATAAAACCCGGGACCCTTATCCCAGTATACCAACACGCAACCACTAAGATAAGGTGTCATAATATATTAAATACTAATGACAAATGTAAATCAAATTGTGTTGTTTCATATACAATATAATATTTAAGAATATATAAATATAAACAACACCAGCAGGTACGTAGTCCAAGTGACAAACTTAGTAATTATTCTTTTAAGGATATGGGCAGGTCAGGGCTATAATCCTTGCTGGGTTGAATGGACAAAGTTTTTTCCTAAAATGTTTCCCAAACTTTCTCCATGCAAAAAAAAATCCTCTTGATCCTATATGTTTTACCCTAAAACTTTAGAAAAATTAATATATAAGCATCTGACCCAGGCTTGTTTGAGAGACACAAAAAATATATATATAATATTAAAATTTATCTTATTTTTAACACTATGAAGGCATAATAATAATTAATAATAACAACAATAATAATGCATTTTCAGTGGTGTTACATATCTACATAAGTATAAAGTTCATTATTTTGAAATACGAAATGTGGGATTTACATAAATAATTCCCTTAGTTGTCATCTTAGCTCGAGGTTTGAAACCTTCAAAGTAGGTAGATAACTTAAAGTAGACTACATTTGTGTTTCCCGAAG
Organism: Timema californicum; assembly: GCA_902141385.1. NCBI lineage: Eukaryota > Metazoa > Arthropoda > Insecta > Phasmatodea > Timematidae > Timema > Timema californicum. The sequence goes on from CABFOW010000218.1 coordinate 199,627, forward strand.
TTATTCACAGAGAAAATGAAACCTTGCAAAAGCAACGTGTCGTAATAAGTAAGGAAACCAAATTGAGTCAAACTATATTTGGAAGAACCTTACAAGACGGCTAGAAAAGTTAATAAATCCACCGTCACGTATACATACAAGTAATGTTATGAGAAATGGTCACTTTTGATTGATATTATTAATTCCTAAAAAATTGTCCTAATACATTACCCACCTCAGTGGCGTGGTTAGCCAACGCGCTAGTTTTGTGTTTAGCTAGACTGCCGAGGCTGGGGAATATCGAAGTTAGAATATCACCCGGGTAAATTGGGAGTTGTTTTTCCATAAATGGTTCTCCATTATTCCTCAACGCAAATGCAAGTTCACTTACACTATACTCTACCTTCCCAATTCCTAACCCATTAGCGTAATAAGTACTTAGTGTGACCTGGCGGTCCAGGAGTAAGGGGTCAGACTTCTGTGCTGGCGGCCGGGGTTTCAATCCTCGGTCCCGGTACAGATTTATCTGATTACCAAACCCTTCCTTCACCTCTGACAAGACATCTTGTGAATGTGGGGAATTCCAGGCCTCCACCGTGGTTCGGATTCCACGTTAAACTGTAGGTCCTTCATTTCATCTCACAATCAACCTACCATTACACATCAGCGTAAGTGCGTATAACCCGAACGGGTAGTAAGACGCGGTGCTAATAATAATAAGTACTTAACCCGAATGGGTAGTAAGATACGGTGCTAAGTATTATTATTATTATTCCTAATTCATTAGTAAAATATTATCAGAATTGACCTATAAAATTATATTTTATTTTATAACTGGCTTATCCTAAACCAATAATATAGTACAATCAATGAGCAATATACTTTATTTTTAAATCTTAAAATAGGTCAGTATACACATTAATGTAACAATAGCTCGGAGTCAGCTAAACAATTACAAGGTACCCTCGTGTGAGGCTAATATAGATTAAAGGGGATTACACTCTTAAAACAGTTAGGAGTACACAGACACCAATAAAACCATTAAAAGGATATAAATAGCCACATTCATTGGAAGGTGAAAATAATAATGCTGACATTTCGTGAGTTTGTATTGCATGTTCGTGTTTGTTTTAAGTGATATGAGTGTATGGTGTTAGCCTACATATCAAGTCTCCTGCGATATCAAAAGGGAATTTGTTGTTGATCTTAAAGTCTATTCAGTGATTCTAAAAGGGCAGTGTTTGAATAATATAAGATCTACGCGTGTTACTTTGAATATCTTCCAAAGTAATAGTAATGTGGCAACACAAATGTTTCACTGTATTTGAATAATAGATAGTTTGACGTATTCTATAAATAATCATATATGAAGCTGGTAGTTCCCACCACCATAGATATATTATGTGAATTCCATACATAAGAGTATGTTAGAAGTGCAGAATATCATTAAACTTACAAGCATCTTGGTCCTTGGTTAATTCTTGTATACCACTTGAAAAAAACCTATTTTTAAAGTCTTAATATAGATGATCCAATTATTTATCCTTGCTGTTATAAATAAGGGTTGATATTTTAATGTGTTGTTACCCCCACCTCAGTGGCGTTAGTTGGTTAACTTACTGGTTTCGCGTTGAGCTACACTACCGAGGACAGGGAGATTGAGGTTCGAATCTCAGTCGCATGAACTAGGGGTGGGTTTTTTCCTAAGTTGTTTTCCACTTTCCCAGATGTGGCCTCACTTCCTCTAAATTCTAACATCCCAATTTGTAATCCATTATAGTAATTATTACTTAAGCGTATAACCTGAACGGGTAGTAAGATGCGGTGTTAGATACATGTTTTGTTATAAGCTATTATTTTGAATAAAAGCTAAAATAATCACAAACCTAAGTTTAGAATTCAAATGGGGCTACAAACATTTTCAATTACTTTAATTTAGATTTTGAATATTTTATTTGAAACATATTTCGTTTATTTCTAGCGGTCAAATATAAATAATTATTATAAATAGGAAAAAGGGCATTCACTGTCAATGGAATCAACTACTACACTATCATGGTCATGTTTGAGTTATAATTTTATAAAGGTTATAATAATATCTAAACATATATACAAATATTTTACTTATAAATATTCAGGCCAGATTTTGGTTATTTAAATTATGTTACAACATATATATTTAGGATAACGTAAGCCTAATTAAAATAGCCTCTTCTTGGGAGCCTAAAATCTGAAACGATGAAATAATATTAGAAACGAGAACTCCTTAAAAACGTGGAAACGTTAATTTTAATACTTAAAAATAGGTAAGTTATTGAATCAATAATAATAATAATAATAATAATTACTTTAATTCAATATCTTGATGGTATTTAATGTATTCGAATCAATAAAACTGTTATCTATTTGTTACCAACACACGTCAATAACTTATCAGCAACACAAATTACTAACTCTGTACCCTTTTAGCATTTCTTTTGAAATAAAAATTTGAAGGAAATGGGCTATTTTAAACTCCCTTGTATTTATTTATATACTATATATTAAAATTTAAACACACATTTATTTTGGTCCTATTATTTTAGTTTATATTTTTGATCATTCTTATTTTAGATTATTAATGAAAATATCATTTAAGGCGTCTGACTTGTCTATCATAAATTCATAAACGCAAGAAATAAGTGGGTTCATGACGTCACAGGATTTAGCTCTCTGGCAATAGGATAGCAAACAGATGAGAATGAAAATACAGTCGACAAATATAATTTGTGTTTTATTTCATTACATAATTCAATTCACAAATATCGATTCTATGCTATAATACCAGTTATCTTTTATTCCCAGTACATTTATGTTCTAATTATTAACGGAAATATATATGGCTTTTTTTAAAATACTTTTTAGAGTGGAAAATGACAAATTTTAAACTATTTTTCTAGGTATTTATATGTACAGGATTAGAAAAAGTAGTCTAGTATTTGTTACAATTAAACATCTAACTCGTTTATTGATAAAAGTTTTGAAAATATTTAATCCAAACGCAACATCGTATTGGCAATATCTCAACTATTTAGGCAGCCCCCTTAGATTTTTTTAATTTCAGTATATTATTATTATTAGCACCGCGTCTTACTACCCGTTCGGGTTATACGCAGTTTTCAGTATAAAAATAGTATTCAGTTGCTACCTGTATGTCTATGGACATATTAAATTTTCATTGACAGAAGGGTTAAAGTTTAAATCTGAGATAAAAGTTGTATAGGTTATTTTCTACAGATCACTTACATCATTATTTTTCTATCTTTTCTATACTATAGTGTAGAAGTATTTAATTTAAGATAGCGTCTTCCATTATTATTTTAATTCAGTTGATAAATCCCACCCGGACGTAAGAATCCAACTCGGGACCTTTGCCTGAGCAAGTTAATGCTCTACCACTGAGCTATCAAAGATTAGTCACGTGCTCAGGGTCATTATTCAATCACCTGCTCAATTGTAGAGCATTGACATGCTAATCCAAAAGTCTCAATCTCGATTCCTTTGTACGGGTGTAACTTTTCAAATAATTTAAATTAATTGAAGGTGATATTTTCGATAAGGACATAGCTGTAATAATTACTTAGTTTTTTTACAGCTTTTATGTTGATATTCATCCTCTATTATGTTTAAATTGATAATAGTCCTTGTGATAAGATTCCACATAATATTTATTAAGGCGGCCACCTTGGTCAAATAGAACGCATATATCACTGTCAAGCCACACGGATTAAAATACAATCAATAATCTGTGTAATTTTCTGAAACTACTGATCTATTCTATCTGAGCTTGTACTCCCTTTCATTCTTCACCTACAACAATCATGTTTCATGTCGATAAGAAAGAGGAGAAAGAAAACTAAGAATTTTATTATCTCAAGGTAAAGGGGAAAGCTCACTGCTAGATCTCACATATAATTTAATTTTAATTTTGAGCCTGTAAATAAATTAAGGTATTTGTTAAAGGAAGGCTTGACCTAAGGCCCTTTTTCTAAAAGGCCTGTCTCGTAGCTCCAAAAATATGCTTAAAATGTCATTGAAAATGAGCTAATGTCACATTTTCACGCAATTATTTCAATTAATAAAATTCAAACTATTGGATTAATAAGGGAAAAGAAGCCTATCGGAATATTTTGCCTATTTTTTTTATTACGTGAATCATAATATTTAGAAAAAAAAAATAGCACAACGACAAGTGTTAGAACTGAACGTCCACGCGGAAATTTCTCAGTTACCCAGTCGGAACCCCTTAATAAAAATATTAAATACAATAAAATTAAAATGGTTCAATTTTAACTATGACCCGATTGTACCTAGCATGTATGTATGGAATCAAAAGAACGTCTTTTTTTTTGAAACAAAGAAATAGTAATAATATAAGAACAGTAATAAACGAGAAAGGACTACATAGAGAAGTGAAAAAAAGGGTAGTAACGAAATAGAGACGGGGTGGAGGTGGTAGAATAGAAGAATCAGAGGTAAGTACGGGTTGCAATTCTCCCGGCTAGCGTGACAACTGTAGACTCTCCCCCTTCACCCCTTACACAGCCCCCCTTCCCCCGCCAACCCCTCCTTTCATACAATCGATTACAGCCAAACAAAAACACAAACTTAAATAGCCACGAAGGAAATAATACGAGAATCAGGAAGTCGGTACCATTATAAAACCTACCCACATCATATTTCTTCCTTGAAACTCTACCAATGTCTTCTTTTTTTATATTTCTTAAGGTTTTTTTTCAAGATCGTTATTACTGTGAGAATTGCCGTGTTTCGGGCTAGTTAATGACCTTTATTGCATTTTTTTCTTTTTTTTTAGTATGGTTTGCTACTACGGGAAACCGTTGCGGTATAAGGGGGAAATTAAGAAAATAGTTACCTTCATTGTAAGGTTAATCTAAATATGCTAATCTAATACTCAGGCTACGGGTCTACTTTAGATTGAGACATGCGTGGTACTTCAATTGGGGGGAAAAAAAATTCTATACTTTTTTAATTTTAATATGTAAATCAACGTTTATAAAAAAAAATGAAATAATATGTGGGTGATAGGTCAACAACTCCGACTCTCCTCCAAATGTTGAGAGTTTTAACTGTATTATTTGGAAAGGGGGCAATTTACGTTCGCAGCTAGTTGTTGGAGAACAAGCTTGATTATACAATGAAATCAAATTTTGAACTTTACTGTTTGTTTTGGTAAAAGAAAATTTGCATATCGTACGTTTACTCATATTTTTCAAAACCTCTGTATTTTGAAAATCCTTTCTAATATATAATTATTTAGGAAAAAATTATATTTTTAAATGAAAAAACTGTTTATAAAAATTATTTAAATTAATATTTGTAAATATTTACATATAATAAATGAAAATAAACTTTGTTTAACAATTTTTGACATAAACTACTATGCGTTTAGCAAAGCCTTAAAATAAAAGTATAGTTTCATCATTGCTTTGAAAATGATTATGATTCTCCATTATTATTATTATTTTTAGGACTACGTCTTACTACCCATTTGAGTTGTACGTATGTGTTCTGAATAACTTTAACTTTCTATAAATGAATAAAATAGAATTAAGATGATATGTATTCGTAATATGTGTTAAGAGAACGTGTAAATCTATTAAAAATAACTACATTATTACACCCGACGGGAATTAGAACCCCAACTACCGCGTCATATGCAGCCAGTATATTGTGAGAGTGACGCCTTAGCCTCTTCAATCATAAAGGCGGGTTTTTACAATAATATATTTGCAAATATATAAATACCAAATTGACATTCTAATCTGTTATGTGCATTAAAATTTCGAAGACAAATGATTAAATATCTAGTCATTAAAATACATGTTGAGATGATGGTCCGATATCTCCGTTCAGAAAGAAATATTACAAAATAATGTTTACACTAAGACAATTTTCAAAATATAATGATATAATTAAACACTATATAATATATTTTTTCAAGCACTAAATAATTAAAATATATATTAAAGTTGGCTCTGTTTTGGAACTATTTAAGGTGGGAATGTGAGGTACGTAAGAAAATGTCAATTTTTTGGCAGTTTTTATAGCAATAATTTTCTTTTTGGCCAAAATAAGTCAAATAAATCTCCAGTGTAAGCATATAGTATATTTCTTCACATGTTGATATCAACAGTTGTTGAATATCTGTCAAGCAAATCCTTAATTTAAATTAAAATTCTATCACCTCATTTAAAAAGTTTCTCATATAATGCCGGTATATTCGTAACAGATATTCAACAACTGTTGTATCACCTGTGAATAAAATAAAACTCTATATGTTTCTACTGGAGAAATATTTGATTTATTTTATCTAAAAAACCCAGCAAAAAGCGATTCTCTGTTCTTTTCCTTTTCTTACATTCCCACCTTAATAAATGCCATTCAGATTTATTTATAATTGAAAAAGGTAGACTTCAAATGCTCTAGAAAATAAGAAACCATTTATAAATAGCACTATTTTAATCGTCACTAAATAGATTATAAAACACACACAAACTCATAAAGATAAAGGCTTTCAAAAACTAGTGATTCAAAGTAAATAATAAATCTGTAGTCACAGAATTAAAGCAATTGCTCTTTTTATCTTCAGAAAATGTAATGCCCTCTAGCAAAGTAAAAAA
>CABFOW010000218.1:206338-224486 GCA_902141385.1 Timema californicum
AAAAAAAAAAAAAAAAACGCGGGCCAAGTTGTTCACAGTTTTACACCCTATAAAGTAGGACAACGACGCGAGGTAGTAGATTTTATACGAGACTCGATAAAAAGTAATCCTTTATTCAACAGAATGGTAAACTGTCTAGGTATGTTAGAAAAAAAAAAATTACATAACTTGTGAAAACAATAATGATAGCTTCCAAAATATATAGTCTTATTTTCTTCTTCGTTAGTAGTAAAAATAAATACATTTAATATTATAAAATATTTATAAATATTTAATTTAGGTATTTAACATTCACTTTCTGAACCAACTGATAATATCAACTCATTATTTATAAACCAAAAATCTTAAACAGGCCCAACACCCAAACCCCAGACAATTAATCACTGTGAAAGAGGAAACCCACATGTCAAATTAAAAAAAAAAAATTTTGGCCAGGCCAGTAATCTATCCCGACACCATTATCAAAGTAAAGAGACACTCTCGACTTAGTATTATTTTTAATATTTTCTAATATACCTTCTGGAGTATTATAAATGCATGCATTTTATGTTAGACATAGATATATTTTATTATCAAGATACAAATAATTTCTAATTATTTTTCAAAATTTAAAGATTATTTTTTTAACTCTTATTATAATTAAATTTTTTATAATTACTAGAAGAAACACATTTCTTTGCCAGATGCAATTTTCTCCCTATTAATCACCAAAATAATAAATTTAAACCACAGTTTAGGGATCACAATAATATACTCACGTTCACTAAACTTGATTAGTGGAATGTCAAAATCTTTAATATATAAAGATAAGAAACTAGGAATTTTACACAGACTGTCCACATTTTTTAAATATGTAGACCCATATACTTTTTACTACGCGTATTACTACACAGAAGGGAACAAATAATTACTAGATTTTAAATATTATGAGATTCACTAATTTTAATGGTTATAATCCATGGTGATTACCAAACCCTTCCTTCACCTCTGACAAGACATCTTGTGAATGTGAGGAATGCCAGGCCTCCACCGTGGTTCGGATACATTTCTTCTCACAATCACCCTACCATTAAACATTGGCGTAAGTGCGTATAACCCGAACAGGTAGTAAGACGCAGTGCTAATAATAATAATAATAATATAATCCATGGTGGATTTTACTTTCTTTTGACCCCTGGTAGAGATAAAATAATTTAACTCGCGATATTGAATTGGATTTTATTTTATTCCTGAGGCTGTGAAACCGAAAAAGTAGTTTTAACGACTCCATCTCTTTTTTTTCTCTGTATCTCGGTCTAGATCCGAAACCATTTTACCGATCAGAATAAAACTTTGTATCTAGGGCTTTCATAAGGCTAACCCAAGGAATTTTTGGTATTAGATATTTAACCCTAAAATTAATGATAGTTTACTGTAGGGCCATAATAGATAAAGATCCAATTACTCTAAATCCACTCTTTTTTTAACTATTAAATATTACATCTTGGCACTGTTTATAAAAAAACAATAAATTAAAATCTATATTTTACATACAAATTACTTTTAAGGTACTTTATATTTCCACACATATCCAGTTTTGATCACATGTTTTCAACTATTTCAGATATCAAATAACGTCTCACTTTAATGTTGAAAAACTTCTATAAATACAAAACATTTGACTAAATTACATATTTTTAAACCTTTAATTTCTGAGATCTAAGAAAACATACATTTCTTATAATAATAATACTGTTATCAAATATTGATATTAATTGATATACTTTTTGAAGGACAGAGATGTTCCCCTATTCTCAATGTTTCTGTAACATGTCATATACATTAATTTATGCTCTTTAGTGGAGTGTTTAACGCACCAATTTATTTTATTTATGTTCATAAATTATAAGAGTTTCTAGTAAAGGTTTTTATTTTAAGAAAAAAGAAAGAGAAAAATCTTTGCGATATATAGTTACATCCTTTTTTTTTAAGGTTATTAAACAAATTTTTAATTATTTGATTCTTATTTAGGATTAATATAGCGTTTAATTTATATATTTGGTATTTATTTAAATTTGAAATAAATTATATTTAAAATTTATTATATTTTGAATATTAAGATTTGAAAATCTCGAATAAAACATAATAAGGTTAACATGATTGAAATAAGGATTTGAAATTTTGATGCTCCCCACATGCTTACATAAAAAACACTAACCACTAACAAAAATTTCAAAACATAAAGAAAATGCGAAAAATACTACTCTAATTTTCATAATGTTCTAAGGCAATTTATCGAATAATTTAAAAGCTTATACATTTAGTTTCAATGGATAAACTCACATAAGGAAAGTCCAAACATACAAATGTTAAAAGAGTCTTATCTTGACCTGCCAATTCTTGACGTTTGGTCAATATTGTCAAACTGTCTTGTAGAGGAAGCTAAAAAAAAACAAAAAAACTTCACAAACGTGTTCAAAACATGATTATATTAAGACCCTTTTCTTCAGATATATCAATAAATTAATTAATAGCTGCCCACATCAGCAGGGCATACGGAATAAAGAATTGATCTCGTGTTGTCTAGTTTGACTTTAAAAAAGAGGTTTTTGTTAAAATCGTGGCCCGGATGTCATGAAAGTTTTTTCCGATTATTTGTTTCCTACTTTATCTACACGCAAATGAGAGTATATTTCATTCAAAACTTTCCAATATTAATTCCTACCCCATTGCTATACATATATATATAATTTATATATATAAAGTATTAATATCCTTGTAGTGTAGTAAGATGCAAAACAATTATAGGCCTAATTTTTTTAATTGATTAGAATATTATAGTATCGTATCTATTACTAAATAACAAAAGATCATATAAACGTGACATCAATCTAATAATTTATTAAAAAATAAAAATTCAACATTGTCGGTGGCTGCATGAGTAATGGCGTAATACTCGCAATAAACCCACATGCCAATTATTGGGATTTCAGGGAGAAAATCCCGGTTGGTTGTGTTAGGTATATTTTTTCTTAAACATTTTTACACTAACCCTCCATGTGCATGTGGATACATTTCTTCTAAACTATAACTTTTTTATTACTAGCTCACCAACGTAATGTGTTTATATGTTGCAGCTTGAACTTTCAACTTCGGTGGTCTTAGGGTTAAATGCTTGCTCCACGACCTAATATTCGTGGGTTCAAACCCAATCGAGGTTGACGGATATTATTTTTAGAGATAAAACACCCACTTCAGTGACCAAATGGTCTGAGTCGTCACTCTTGTGTAAAACTCGCTTTCTGAGGCCGGAGAGATCGTGGGTCGATCCGCATCGGGAATCCTTAGTGTTTTTCCCTGAATAGTTTCCCATTTTATCTCCACACACATGCGGGTACACTTTATATAAATTTAATATCCCTTTTTTCTCATCCCTAACCCATTATCGTAGTTAGTAGAAAGTTGTACAACTCGAATGAGAAATTAGACACAGTGCTAAAAAAATCCTTCTTGAAATATTAATTAGGATAAGTTCATGGATTAAATTAACCCTAATTATAAGTTTTTGATCTTTATTTGCAATAAAAACCATTATAACCATTTGTAATGAACGTAAATTTACCTGGCACACAAGATAAACTATATTTAAATCTAGCGACGAGTCATAAAGTGAATCCATGGCACTAACTCAGTCAGGATCCGAACCAAGGATGCTGGGGTGGATGCGAAGCTTTATGCTAGACCTGTCACCCCATACTAGATGGACCTGACGTCAATTCCACGTGTCCACCAAAACGTATGAACATATTTCAGAATATTAAAGCAAAGCGCTCAAGTACCAAATCTAGTTTATTTTTACCATCAAATTTGTATGAAAAGACCCAAAGGACTCTGATAAAGAATTCATGGTCCGGTAAGTTCTCCTCTGGAGCTAACTCGCCAAATGAGGGACCAATTAAGTGCTTTGGTTTCATGTTTTACTTTCTCTTTCTCCTTCTACAACTATTTGTACTTCATTCTTTATCATTTATCAAACTTTTTCTCGTACATTTTAGGGAAACAAAAATAAAAATAAATAAAATCGTTAAAATATATATTACTTTCACTATTTTGAAAAGTAAACGATGTTAATAATGTTTGTATTTTTCCTTTGTTTCCAATCTTATTACAGGTCCATGTCAGCCTTATAAGTATATACCAACACAATAAATCAAATGTAAAATAATAAACTGTACGGAACTCCACGCGGAATTTCTCGCTCTATTGTTTAAACATGATGATATTTACTCAACACTCGTAATATATGTGAAACTAAATAATATACACTAGGAAACCCAAGTATAAATTGCACTATACTTATGTCAAACTTTTTTGAGTCCCGGTTTTAATATACATATAAATTTATTCCATAAGAAAGTCCTTATTTGTATATTTGGACCAATAAAAAACACCTATTTTGGGTCCACGAGGGTCAACACTTCGTATTAAAATTTGGACTTCAGGTTAAAATTTTAACATTTTATCAGGTGTTGCACATTTTTATGGCTTCGCATTGCTATTAGATTCCTCATTTATAAATTTTGACTTATAAAAAATTGTAAATGTTGACTATCGAATATAAAATTACGGAGATAAATCATTGCTGTACAAACTTTTCTCCTAAGAGGTTTAAGGAAAAATAACATACATTTTGAGAGACTTAATAAATTACTCTATGGGGTTACAGAATTATTGCGTTAAGCCTAAGTGGTATCTCTTTACAACTAAAGCTCACAAAATGTTATTAATATATTTGACTATATCTAAGAAACTTTTGGATTTATAAAAATATATTTTATAAAAAAGTTATTATTTTTAATAATACTATTTTTCAATGATAAGTTATTTAGTATCTCAAAAAGTTGCGGAATGACGGAAGTTTCCGCTTCTGTAAAGTACCCTTAAAGTAATTTTCAAAGAAAAATTAAAATAGAAATTTTATTTGTGATCTTAATCAAGGCCTTGATACAAATTTTAATCAGAATCGTTAGTGCCGATTTTCAGAAAATAGATTTTTTCTCTCTTCGTTTTTATTAATATATTCTTAATTTTTGGGTTAAAAAGACACACAGACAGACGACATTGCAAAAATAACTTTTTAGGGTTCGCAAGGTCATGAGACGTTGTCATCCATCAACATTTCAGGTTATATTTTTTTTACGGTCGCAATACTTAAGCTTTAATGTCCGAAAAATTAAAAAAATATATGTATTTGCGTATAGCTTGAAAGTTTAGGTTTTATAAAAATATGTTTTGAACATAAGGTTTGTATTATAAATAAATCTACATATGTTCAATGATAAGTAATTTTATATATCAAATAGTCAGAGTTCTGATAAAAAATTATAATTAACGCATCTGACCGGACCCCTTAAATTTATAATGCCGAAATATTGAGAGTCACAAATTTGTTTAGAATCTTTACAAATGATTTGGAATGAAATTTAATCAAAATTGTTTTAGACGACTATCAGAAAATTTACTTTTTCTACTTTTGCCCTTCAGTAAACTACCCTTAATTTTAGGGTTAGCTATCCAATTCCTTAAAAACCCACGGTTAAGCCTTATGAAAACCCTAGATACCAAGTTTTAGCCTGATCGGTAAAATAGTTTAGACGCTGGTTGGAGGTACAGATAGACAGACGGAAATTCATAAACCACTTTTTCGGATTCGAGGGTTCGTGAAACATCGAGACTTATCAAAATCTCGAGTTCTATTTTTTGACTATCACAATACTTTCTCTAACTCTAAGATAGCGAGAAAGTAAAAAAAGACTTATCGAGCTCTTTTCCTAAAGTAGCGCAATAGGAGTTGCGAAAGGAGTTAGAGATGAAATCCCTATAAACGGCCATATAAGAGGGTTGTAGAAGGGCTTAAAAGGGGTTGCAATGCCATACCCTCAACGGCTCTTTCACAAGGAGCCTATTACTACAACCACTTTATGACGGATGTCTCAATATGCAGACTCATATAAGGGCTTATAAGTATAGTTGAACTTACGCTAATATGATACGGTTTTATCAACGACCTCCCATTTCAGTATTACGCTTTGCTCAGCGAGACATACCTCCCCCATTTAACTTGTACTAGTTAAATATGTGTGTGATTTGAGGATGGGGATGATTACTATTGGTGGGGAAGTGTATGAATAGCTAACCTAACGCGATATTGCAAAATTTAGTTCGGGACGGGAAATAGTTACCAACTTGAAGATATTAATTTTAGAAACATTTCACGTTTAAGGTAATAATGTTCAATATTTGGAGAAATATTTGAATAGTTTCAATGAAATTATCACCAGTGTCAGATTAGTAGTACATACGTCTTATTTTACCTAGCTCTGGACTCTAATGCCTTTAACCAAATATGTGAGGGTATTGGGAGACCTAGCCATTTATATCAACAGTAGAGGTTGATGGATTATTATTGGCGTCCGAAAAATGAACTTTTATATTTGCAATATTTTGAAGATGCATTTTAAACTGCTAAAAGCTTATTTTTATGCATTCAAAACCATGAATAAGACAAAACCCTATGTGAGGTATTTATTTGTAAAAAAACCGGAGTGTTTTTCAACCACCACATCTTATTACCTACCCGTTAAGCTTATAAACATACTCTTTTTTTTAGTATCACATTCAAAATTCGCATTTGCGATAAACTTAATTTTTATACAAATTCTATTGTTTTCACGCGAATAGCACGAATTTAAGATTTTTTTCTGAGTAAAGACAATTTATTTGTAATTTGGCAAATACCACATCATGCAATTTTATTTTTAAAGCAGTAACACTGATGATATCAATATACCAGGTCTGCCATTTAAACGAATAATATTTGTTTTTACATATTTTATAACTATAAAATGGATTACAAGAAAAATTAATGGTTTCAGGATATTTAAGCTTTTTTTTATCTGAGGATAGCACATTACGATACCTAACTATCTATAGATAAATTATTTTTCAGTTTTTAAATTAGTTCATGCTAGGTCCAAGCAAGGCCATAATATAATAATATATAGAGCTTGCTACAGACGGTCATATTTGGAAAAATTATATCTTATTAATTTGTATTCCCTTTTCCTTATTATTTATTATTTTAGTCTTCTATGACGTCATGTTTCAGTGATATTATTGTTTTGTTTTAACCTAAGTTGATAAACGATTATTGTTATTTACAAGAGTCAAATTTAATGTTATTGAGATATCGAATTTGACAGTAATAAGTGTGAAATGTTTTGTGCGTAACTATATTGAATTTTTCTCCCAGTAAATAGTTAAATACACAATATGAACGAAAAAAATTAGAAAGTTTTATCCTAGATTTTATAACGAGAAATAATTCTACTCGTATTTACGTAAATAAAAGCATATCTTTCGGCTGATAATATCATCGCTTTTTGAGATAAATTACACTACATTTTCCCTAAAATAACCTTTTGCATGTCTCTCTCTATATGGGATATAATTTGACCGGGAGGGACATATTATTCAGCTAAGGTCGCCTTGTGTGTAGACTATTAGTCGAGCTTGTGGCAAAGAACGTTGCTCAGGGCACACCATGGGTGTAGCCGCAAATAAGATGATGTGATGACAGCTATTATGAAGTTGTGGTACTGGTGTGAGACTTAACCTAACGTAAACCTAATTAAACAACTCTAATTGACCATAGGGATCATTCTCCTTAATAGAATGATACCCAAGGTAACAGTCGGATATCTAACCCTGGACTCTTAGGTTCGTCGACAGGTGCTTTGGCCACTAAGCCATGGAGCCTGATTACACATATATGATAGTTACTCTAATGTGTTAGGGATCAAGAAGGAAGCATTATAGAAGTAATCCACTCACACATACATGGAAAAACGAAGTGAAACCATTTAATTAAAACAGCCCTCAGAAGACACAACCGGGGACTCAAACCCTGATATTCCCGTTATCATCAGGACACACTAACACAAGAGTGATGCCTTAGACCGTTTGTCCACTGAATTTGATGCCAATTATCTCTTGTTAAGTTATCTATACACGATTATAACTACTAATAGGATATTTAAGAAGATTAAATTCTAGTGTAGTGGTTAAGCTGATTAAAAGCTGTAACTTTAGTCTCGTTTAGGTTTGGTGTTTCTAAGGACCCTCCTCAGTGACGTAGTTGACTAACGCGCTAGTTTCGTGTGGACCCGCATTGCAAAGGACGGGGAGATCAAGGTACGAATCTCGATCTTGTGAAATGAGGGTGGCTTTCCCTAAATGGTTTTCCACTCTCCTTCCACGCAAATGTGGGTTTACTTCCTATATATATAACCTTCCCAACTCATAATCCATTAACGTAATTAGTAATTAAGCGTATAACCCTAACGGGAAGTAAGACGCGGTGCTAGATAAATAAAATGATTATAAAATATTTCTAAGGTGCCTACTTAGGTGGAACTGCTCAAGACTCGTACTGGTGGGCACGTGGACCAAGGAATAATTCTTGTTAACAAAGTTTTTCTGGTAACGTGGAGCTCCAGTAATAGTTCCGACAGATATATTTGCTGATTATATTCTAAAAGTTTTTTTTCCTCTCTACGCGGAAATTCAGAAAAACTTTACCTAGCTTCTTCCTTTGTCGTTTTATTAGCGTGAGTGTAAATATATATAATGTGGATCACATGTGAGTAATAACAAATAATACATGAGGGATGTCAAATTAGGTGGGATTCACTAGATAAAAACAATAATTACACTTAGCGCAGAGTCTTACTCCACTTTCCACTTTACCTCCACGCCAATGCGGGTTCACTTCCTCTATATTTAACTCTTCCAATTCCTAGTGTAATTAGTGTAATTATTACTTAAGCGTATAACCCGAACTGGTAGTAAGACGTGGTGCTACAAAAGCCCCGTAGCTTCTTTGGTGCTGACTGACAGCTCACAGCTGACTTCTTACAGCCAACATTTAGGTGTATACCTAAATGTTGACTGTCAGAAGTGACAGCTGCTAAACACATGTTTTTGCAGATCATTTGGTTTGGCGTAGGGATGCATAATTTGGTATGGTAACTTTTCAAAGCTGTCAGTAAGCACAAAAGAAGCCATGGGACTACTGTAAGTATTATTATTTTAACGTATTTATACTTCAAGTATCATGATCTACAGTTGTACCTTTTGATGGATCTTATTAGTAATAATAAAATAGTTTGGATAAAATACTAAAGTTTAATCATATTTTGGCCTTATAAAAATAAGTTTTTCTCTTATGAACAGTCCCTTCTTATGTAAATTGATCTGTAAGAGGATTATTAGCACAAACATCTACCAAAGTATCGTAGTTATGTTTTAAGACTCCGATACCACTATCCGTCAAGTACATCCGCATTTAATTACATTTTTATCCGCTTTGGTGGCTTCATGCCCTACAGAGTCACTCTCTTAATAGACTGAACTGCCAAAAACCGGAAGATTGGGATTCGATCCTGGTAATATTTATTGAAAGTGGTTTTTCCTAAATGGTTTTCCAATCTCCTTCCTCGCAAATGCAGGTACATTTCCCTTAAACTCAACTATCCTTGTCCTTAACATCTCAGATAAGTTAGTACATAAGGACGCGGGTAGGATGATATTGTGCTAGTAAAAATACACTAATGGTTAAACAATTCATTAGAAAAATAGCCACAGTATACGTGGCTGGTGGCCGTATGGTCTAAGACGTCACTCTGAGAATAGACTATACTGCCGATGATGGAAAGATCGGGCTTCAATACCAGTCAGATGTATTGAGGTGGACTTTACAAAACGGTTTTCCACTCTCGTTCCATGCAAATGTTAATACACTTACTCAAAATCCAACCTTCCTCTTCCCTATCATAGCAGAGTAATTGTTAAATACATGAGCAGGTACTAAGAAGAGGTGCTAAGAAACTACGCTAGTGGTTATAAAATTTAGGAGAAATGTAACCTTATTTTACGTGACTGGTATTCAAACCCCGATCTCTGCCGTCACATTCAATCTCAGAGAGACCGAGACTGACGCCCTTTGTCCTTGTAGCTAAAGGTAGCTGACTTGTCCTCAACATTAATCATCCATTGAAAGTGTATGTATCGATTCACTACTGTGTAGGACTATCATACAAAAACACACACACGCAAATCCTTCTCTAGATCGAGGTTAAATCACACCAGGTGTCATAATATAAAAGGTGAGAGAGCAGTTCACACCTCCCCCCCCCCACCGAGAGCTATATCCGACCTTCGGCTAACTCCTGAGTTTCTTCCCTTAAAAGCAAGAGAAACATGTCTTTCGATTCCATGAATAATGACGTGGAAGTTGAAGTACTAAGCGAAAGGTGGAAAAGTTATTCCCAGTGAATGGCTACAAGCGACAGTGGGAATATCACTGATCCGACCAACGCCCTCTAGTAATGCTAGCTGCTTTTAGTAGGAGAACCTCTTAAATCAAATCCTAAAAAGATACGTTTTAATTGAGGGGTTCGATTTGACTATAACTTCACAAACACACACACATATTTACATATTTAATGACATTAGGAACTCGTAAGTTCATTACTATAGTAACAAAAGTACTCCACCTATCCTTATCTTGAGAAAATTCTATCCCGTCCATCTCATTACACCATATGCCTATATTGGGCTAGTTCTAACCAGTCCACCTCATTACACCCTATCTCTATATTGAGCTAGTTCTAACCAGTCCACCTCTTTACACCCTATCCCTGTATTGAGATAGTTCTAACCAGTCATCCTTTATACACCCTATTCATATCCTGAGCAAGTTCTATCCAGTTCTCCTCATTACACCCTATCCATATTCTGAACTAGTTTTATCCAATCCACCTCATTACACCCTATCCCTATCTTGAGCTAGTTCTAACCAGTCCACCTCTTTACACCCTATCCATATTCTGAACTAGTTTTATCCAATCCACCTCATTACACCCTATTCATATCCTGAGTAAGTTCTATCCAGTTCTCCTCATTACACCCTATCCATATTCTGAACTAGTTTTATCCATTCCTCCACATTGCACCCTATCACCATCAAGAGCAATTTTTACATGTTCAACTTCATTATACATTATCCCTATCTTTAGCTAGATCTATACAGTCCACATCATTGCACCATGTCCCTGCCTTAAGCTAGCTCTATTCAGCCCAGTTCCCCACACCCTGTCCATATACTGTGCTATTTCATTCTGGTCCACCTCATTAAACCATATCCATATCCTGAAATAGTAATAGCCAGTCTTCCTCCCCAAACCCTATCCATATCCTGAGCTATTTATATTCAGTCCTCCAACCCCACACCTTATTCATATCCCGAGCTATTTCTATCCAGTCCACCTTATTACAACATGTCTCTATCTTAAGCTATTTCTATCCAGTCCACTTCCCTACACCTTATTCATATCCTGAGATAGTTTTATCCGGTCCACTTCATCACACCCTATCTCTTTCAGAAAATTCTAATGTTATCCTTCCATCTGCGTGTAGGTATTCCCAAAGGTCTCTTCCCACTTGGTTGCCTGTCACTCCTCCACGTAAAGTGATGTATTACAATTGAATAATACATTGGGAAATTAAGGAAACTCCAACTTTTAACTTAAATTGAGTTAGGGATTCCATCTGTGAGACAATCATTGAGTTTGTGCTGTCATCTGTTAGACAATAATTGAGCTAGTGCTTCCATCTGTTAGACAATAATTGAGCTAGTGCTTCCATCTGTTAGACAATAATTGAGCTAGTGCTGCCATCTGTTAGACAATAATTGAGCTAGTGCTACCATCTGTTAGACAATCATTGAGTTAGTGCTGCCATCTGTTAGACAATCATTAAGTTAGTGCTGCTATCTGTTAGACAATCATGAGACCTTTCTAATGAACTTTAGATAATGGTTAAAAAAGGTATCTGAAATGTATTTTAAAAAAAGTATTTTCTTTGGCTTTCATGGGGTATAATACATACAAGTTGTTATCATGGAAAATTTGTGTAGTATTGCACTCTGCCGATTTTTATGTCTAGCCTTCAAATTATATCATGTGTGTGAGTTATAAATCACTTTCTTTGAGGTAGAGTACCGATAGATATACTTAAATCAAAGGAGACACTTTTTGTACGCGCGTTTATGGAGTTAGGCTGTTTTCGTATTGGTGACGCTCCGAATGGAAGGGAATGTTTAGTTGGTTGCTATTCAACTGTTCCAGGGGAAACACGTCAAATGTATAGTCAAACTCTGGGAAGTAGAAGCATTTGAATGTCATTGAGCGCATAGTAAAATGGGGTTATTTGAGAAAGACTTAAACTAAAGTTGAAGGCTGGAATCAAATTTACTCTATATTACAGCTACAGACAAATAGGACCAATGCTTGAGAATATATTACTATTAATATTATTAGCACTGTATCTTACTACCCGTTCGAATGTGTGTAATGGTAGGGTGATTGTGAGATGAGATGGATTACCTACAATTTAATGTGGGATCCGAACCATGGTAGAGGCTTGGCATTCCACACATTCACAAGTTGTGATTAATACATGTATTGTCAGAGGTGAAGCAAGAGTTTGGCAATAATATAAATCTGTGCCGGAACCAAGGATTGAACCCCAGACCCGCAGTAGAGAAGTCCGACACCTTACCCCTAGGCCTCCAGGTGAGCTTTGAGTATGCATTCAAAATAAGTTTTTTTATTTCAACAATCCTCTTTTAATCATGTAAACTGCTTCTAGCAAACCTTTATTTCAATTTACGCTGTATTTGTTTTTAGTACCGAGTCTCAGGCCTACTAACCATTCGGGTTATTCGTTTATGCACTAATTACGCTAATGTATTTAGGGAATAGTAAGGTAATATTATTAGGAAGCGTACCCACATTTGTGTGGATGAAAAGTGGAAGAACATTTAATAAAAACCACCTTCAGTACACCCGACCGAGATTCGAACCTAAATCTCCCTGTCATCGGCAGTCTAGTCTACGGCAAGAGTAGGGCGTTAAACCACGTGGCCACCTAAGAGGGTATGATTTACATTATAGTTCATGACAGTGGTATTGCGGATTAAGTGTCGACTCATTTCGTCTGGATTACAGATGACTGTGAGATTAGTGTTGGTATTATGTCCGGGTTTAATGAGGGTTATTTTTCTTAAAATTTATTGGTTTATCATTCTCCCTTTACGCAAAGTCCGGTTTGATATCGAATACACTTTACCTTCATCACACCCACCAGCTTAGCTTTACAAATATGCATACTTGGAACCCGATTTGATAGTGTGAGGCGATGAATAAAAAACTTAAAAAAAATAGTTTAATGATGGCAGACCCTACAATTTTGTCAGCGGTCGTAACCTTAATTTACTAAACCCCCATTATACCAGTGAACAAATTACAAACAAGGTTAATTTATTTTAGGTATTTAGTGTGCATTTTCTAACACGATTGATTATATTAGCATACTATCCAGGCCCATGGTGTAGTGGTTAGTGCACCTGACTATGAGTCTAGGCGTCCTCGGCTTGATTCCCAGCTAGTACTTGGGGTATTTTTCCCTTTAAAGGAATTAAACCAACGATATCAGAGGTTACTAAATTAGGTTTAAGTTTAGGGTTAAGACTCCCATTGGGACACTCCTCAATATCATCACATCATCTCATGGTGGATACGTGTAGAAAACCTCCCATGGGGCACCCTGGGCAACGCTTTGTGCCTATATACAGGGGACAGAGCTGGATTATATGTATCCCAGCTAGTAATGCCATACACTATACACTAAAAAAATACCAAGCCACAAGAAATTTCTATAAGTGAAATTTAAAGGGTATAACAATTTTTCCTAAAAAGGTGTGTACAGTGTTCCTTTACTTGCCATAATCGACATGGGACCGACAGCTTTACTTCCCCTCCTTAGGAAGTTGTGCTACAGATTGTTATCGCTCAAGGGAAAAGTCCGTCAAGAAACTAGCTTAATTTAAAAAGTTAAATAGATTGAAAAGATAAAGCCTAGCATTGGTGGGTACGTGGAATACGTTGTCAAAGTCGTCTTGTATGATTTACTAGCGACTCTGATATTGGGGTAATAATCGTAATCGAGTGTGCTGAGGTTGGGATTTTCCTCCTTTCTCTCCACAAATTTGCGGGTGCACCTCCTCTAAATTTCAAATTTCTCATCCCCATTCAATTATATTAATTAAAGTTAGTGTGTGGACCAGTCGTGTATCAAAATGCTGTTGCGAAAACCACAGCATAATACTTCCAAAAAAAATTCTTACGTTTGTTTTAAAGTAATTTTGTTAGCAAAATTATGACGTTGCTTAGGAAGGTAATAGAGCTCGAAACAGGCATCATTTAATGTTGATATTTTCCATAGTCTACTAAAAGGAGGGAAAGTGACCTGATGGTCTAGAGGAAGGGTGTCAGAATTATGTGCTAGGTGTCTGGCGTTCAATCCTCTGTCCCTGCACAGATTGATCTGATTCTCAAACCCTTCTTTCACCTCTGAAAAGACCTGTATTATTAACAACTTGTGGATTTGTAGAATGCTGGTCCTCCACCGTGGTTCGTATCCCACGTTAAGCTGTAGGTTCTCCATTTTTTTTCACACAATCGCCTTAACACTACACATTAGCGTAAGTGCGTATAGCTCGAACGGATAGTAATACGCGGTGCTAATGATAATAATAATAATAATAATAAAGTGTGACGTTTAGAACAGTTAAATAATAAAAATATTTAAAAAAATACATCAAGATAAAATTAAATATTTAAAAACTCCCATACAGAATAGTGTTATTTTTTATGTGCATTATTACAAAATAGATATCAATTTAAGTAAAAACCATCAATGCTATTTTTAGAAAAAATCAGAGTATTATGGATTAGATTATCATAAGCTACCCTTAATTAAAGGAATGGACTAAAAATTAAATATTCTCTAATTAACAACCAAAATCCATACAATCTTATCTGTTGTAGCCCTAGGAATTTAAAAATCATTAAGGCCAAAATAAGTTCTAAAATACATTTTTAAGGATTCACGTGCACATTATCTTAAGATACCGTTTAGAATTAAAATAATTTATGCATATGAGAGTGTAAGAAAAACCTATAACACCTGCCAAGGCAATGATATGTATGCTATTTACTATTCAAATCCGTCAAATTACCTAGTGAGCATTGTTTCCTATGTTTCACAATGATGTTTATAAATAGAACCTCGCGAATTAATTCTCCCCATTTGACTCGTTACACAACCCTTCAGTAGTAAGCTACAACGTGAAATTAGAGTTACCCGTTAATGAGACAGAACTCGCAACTAATTATTTTCAGGACAAATTTAAGCCTTGTTTGTGTAAAGCAAACATAATGAGATGACAAATTAAATTAATAATTATTGAAGCTTATCTTGTTTACTGTTTCCAATGAAAATTGTATAACTATGTATATATATATATATATATATATATATATATGCTCATACATAATTCTATCTAACATATATAATTATAAATAAATAATTATGTAGCATACAAAAATTAGGTAACTCCTGATTCAGTTAAGTAAATGCTACGACAAGAATAAACGGCCAACCCGCCTCGGTGGTTTAGTTGGCTAACGCGCTAGTCGTGTTGAGCTCGACTACTGAGGACGTGGAGATCGAGGTTATAATCTCGGTTGGGTGAACTGTGGGGTGATTTTTCCTAAATGGTTTACCACTCTCTCACTCCACGCAAATGCGGGTTCACTTCTTCTAATTCAACCTCCCCTATTCCTAATCTATTAGCGTGATTAGTACTTAAAGCGTATAACCCGAACGGGTAGTAAGACGCGGTGCTAAATTAGTAATAAATGACCAAAATTAAAACAAAAAGTATTTCAATAATTTAATTAGGGAAAAAACGCGTACGTGAGAGTAAAATGGTGGTCTAAAAAAACCCCACAGAAGTGACGTCAATCAGATAATAGGGTAATATACACGTCACATTTTCTAAATGGTTGGTGAGGAAGGGTGGGGGTGGGGAAACGTGTGTGAGGCAAAGCTGACTTAATTAACGTCTTAAGATGATTATCGAGAGCTATGAAACATTAATGTTAAAAGTGATTTTCATTAGTTTTATGGCCACACCCATGTCCGGCGGTTTTGTGCCAAGGTGTTTTAAAACCAGTGAAAGTTTTATATAGAAATCAGTATTTATTTTTAGCATTTTTTTTAAATACCAGCAGTGAGCCTATACTTCCACAAAGTTAGAGTGATTGGCTCTAAGTTCAACAGCCTGAGTTCTTAACCCCTTTTTTTGGTCATGAATCCTGCTGACATTCTGTTGAAACCTATTGAACTCTTATAAAAATAGGCCTAATGTTTTCAAATGCATTAATTAAAACACATAATATTACTAATGAAGCCGAATATATTTTAAATACAGTTATCGAAATTAATTTAAAAAAATTTGTGATATAGCTTCCTTTAGGTAAGTTAAGCTATATTTTATTATTTAAAAATACTATTACTGGATCTATTTACAATAAGTATTTTTTATTTTATTTTCATAGCGTGGTTTTCAATCCCTTAACCGGTCGAATATTATTTTACTTTTACTCAAAATTTATTTTATCTATCATGTTTATTGATGTAAGCTATAAAGTTTATGAGCGTCAGTATTTCTAAACTATAAAAATAAAAATTACATAAAAATTTGACTATCTTCGGTGGCCACATGTTCTAAGACGACGATTTTCAACCTTTTTATACTCAAGGTCCAATGAACAATGCGCTACAATTTTCAAAGCAAACTACTAGTTTTTTTAAAGAAATATTTTATATTTCAAAAACAATATTAATATTCTGTTTAAAAATTCCTTTGTTGAAATTCTAATCATTTCGTTACTATAATAAATAATGGTGAAAAATAATTTAATATGATTTATTTTTGTTGCTGAATTTTTTTTCTTTTTTTTCCTTTTTTTTTACCTTTCCTAAATTACTGCTGCACACATGTGAGACAGTGCTGTTCTAAGGCGTCATTCTCAAATTTGAATGTTATACCGACAAAAAAGAAATTGGGGACCTTGATTCTCAGTAGTATGTACTGAGTATATATTTTACTAAATGCTTTTCCACTCTCTTTCGACGCAAACGGGGGTGCACTACTTCTAAATTCGACTTTCTTAGCGTAACATTTACATATATATAGATCTAACGGTTAGTAGCACGCTGTTAAAAAAATATATATTTAACATTAACTCGTTTTTGCACCAACCTCTTAAAACACATCCGTGAACACCACTTGTCTGAAAGTGAGCGAGTCACGTGACGGACAGTCGTACATCAGTTTTAGTGGTTGTCGCTAAAGCCTCTCCAATTGGCGCAACTCTCATCCGACAAACTTGCCAACCTTTTTTCTCGTCCTCACCAATTCAAATCTCCTTGTGCTACTATTTGTTTTGTTTTTTTATTTAGTTTTGTTTCATTGTGTGCGTCAAAGTTTACAGCCTTAGCACCCTTTGTCTCCCCCTCCCCACCCCACCCTCACATAACCAAACAACAAACCCCCTATGGGTGTTATAGAGAGAGGAGAGAGTGTGTTATAAAGAAGGGGATTTTGTTTACAGTTTGTTGTTAGGTAGAGTTAGTGGGTAAGAAAATATAGTAAAAGGGGGAGAAAAAAGTTGTTAGTGTGAAAGGTGTGTAAAGGGGTCGATAGCTAAAAGAAAGAATAAGAAAAAGGGAAGTCCCCGGTGGATGAAAATCCTCCAGAGACGTTTTAACGATGGTGCTCTACTTATATCGAGGAAGTGTGTTGCGTGAAACATATTATTCGGCAAGTTTGTTATACTTTTAAAGTCTTGTTGTGTTGTATCGATTACGTTACTGTCTGCGAAGGGAGTCACTCCTAAATAAGGGTTCACTCAAACAGGGAGGAGGGTTTGGTGGAATATAGTGATATGAGACGGAAATATGCTCAGGTTATCAGATGATTTAAAGATGCCACTCTTACAATAGACCTGCCACTGATGGAAAGATCGGGATTCTAATACGATTCAGGAGTTCTAAGGTTTATTTTTCTTTCTCGCACCTTTAAGTTAGAAAAATTATTGTTATATATATATACATATATATATATATATATATATAT
>CABFOW010000218.1:230074-361930 GCA_902141385.1 Timema californicum
GGGGGGGGGGGGGTTAGGGGAACCATGTGTATGGTTGAATGTATCAAAGTTTCTCAAGGGCATACTGTTATTTATATAATGAGCCGTGATGGCTGTCAGGGTGCATTGATGTCAAGATGTCTTACTCGGTTTTGCCTGTGGAAAGGAGGTCATTGTTCTAATCACAGTCGAGTGTACTGTTTTCTTTTTTTTTTATCCCAATCATCGCATCTTACTACCCGTTCGGTTTATATAGTTGTGTATTAATTACGCTCATGGTTTTAAGGATTAGTAAGTTTATATTTAATGGAGGTGTACCTATAATTGAGTGGATGGAAATTGGGAAACCATTTGGTAAGAACCTTCCTCAGTATACCTGCCCTAGATTCGAACCTTCGCTCACCCCCCCCCCTCATTGGCAGTCTAGTCTACTGTGAGAGTCGAGCGTTAAACCATGTGGCCACCGAAACGTATACGGTTGAGCTTTTTTTAAATTTTAAATCGATTATACCTTAGTTATCCTAAAATACTGTTGGATTTTGTATGGACGTGGTATGACACATAATCTTAGTGTCCTGCGGCGAGGGTCCCGATTTTAAATCTTGGTATGGCCGAAATAGTTATCATTAGTAAAATGTAGGTTTCCCCTTTGACAGTGACGAATTAACGACCGGAGGAACTGTGTATTGTGTTTGTTCTAGATTAAACTTAGTTTATTAGTCATGTGTTGATATAATCAATCGTTTCAGAGAGTGAGCGTTGAATACCTCAAATAAATAAAATTTATAAATCATATATATGTATTATACAGGGTGTTCGAAAACTCAAAGCCTGAACTGCACACATAGTTTGTTTAAACCAAAAGTAATACAAATTCCCATACACTTACATGTAGAAAACTATGCTAATACCGTTAAATTGTGTTCAAAGCTTCAGAGTACAACGCCTGGAGAGAAAAACTATTCAAGAATTCGTGTACAACAGGTTGCATAGGAGTTAGGCGCGTGGCTCCACGCACCTCAACATCTTGGAGCACGGCAGCAGAACATACCACATTCAATATTAAACAAAACACCAATACATCTAGAAATGGGAACACGTTCTGAGGTTCATCCATACTGGTCCTACGTCACAGCGAGTGCTTGACACTATTACATGCACATTTCCATGCGCCTAGCTCCTATGCAACTTGTTGTACATGCGTGCTTGAACAGATTTGTTATCCCGGCGCTGTACGCCAGAACTTGGAACACAATTTAATGCTATTAACATAGTTTTCCGGATGTAAGTGTATAGGGATTTGGTATTACTTTTGTTTCAAACAAATCATATGTGCAATTTGGGTTATAGGCTTCCAATTTTCTTGTATAGTCTGAAGGTATGGTGAGAAATAGTGAAAGCATTATCTAGAAAGCTGACATTACTCAGTGCCACAACTGTCACTTCAATGGTATAAATGATCAACTATAAATAAATGCACTTACGACTCATTTTTTGACCACCCCTTAAATTGAACCCCATCAACATAGATACAGTAGGTAGCCACGTTTTCGATTGAGCGAAGGTGGTAGACGTAGTTTATTACGAAAATGGTATTTGGCTAACGCGCTTGTCGTGTTGAGTTCGACTGTTGAGGACGGAGAAATCGAGGTTCGAATCTCGGTCGGGTGAGCTGGGGGTGGTTTTTCCTAAATGGTTTTCCACTCTCCCTCCACGCGCAAATACGGGTTCACTTCCTCTAATTCAACCTTTACAATGTCCCAATCCACTAGAGTAATTAGTACTTAAAGCGTATAACCCAAACGGGTAGTAAGACGCGGTGCTAAATATTATTATTATAGTATTACGATAATGATTTTCTTTCACTCACTTAAAATATGCTCACTTTTTTTAGCACACAGACTATATGATAACTCAACTTATATATTGATGTAGCCCAGGGCAGTCCATTTAATACCACTAACCCATCTTTATCTCCTAAATATTGATTAATCATATAACAGAGTCAACGAGAATAAATTATATCTCTTAGTACTCCCAGAATCATACCTGGATTTACTCAATTTGTGACCAGCCACTATAACAATGTATCCACAGATTGTTAATTTATTCAGATATAAGAATCACTTTTATTTATGCTATAGTATTTATAGATTTTTTAGGTAAACATTACAAATTATATTTTTTCTAGTCTAATTAATGTTGGACAATCCACCCGTCAACAATTCCTTCTAGCCGAATCGTTGGTGCCCAATCCCCTTGTTAGTAATCCCTTCCATCAAATCAATGGGACCCAATCCTCCTGTTTACACTTCTTTCTAGACAAATCAACGGTACTCATTTCAACAGTCTCCCACACAAAAAGTACCCTATCCTCTATCACCCGTTTGTAAACACGTGCAGGCTATATTGAAATGTCTTGTGTCAAAACAGCACGGCTCGTATCCTCCATCAAAGAGAAATGCTCCCTATTTGGACTATTTTACCTCTTGGCTACACACAAGTCCGTTTGTATTATACAATTCACCAATTTTATGATGGTAAATTTGTATCAGAATTATCGTCAGTATGCAACGGCGCGCGCATCAGTTGAATCAAGCTATGCTGAATTGAATGGTAAATGTGTGTTGTATGGCAGGTAAGGTTGAGGCTATAAAATAAGTTTGACCTTAAAAAAAAGTATATATATACCGATTAGCTTTGGATTAAATTGGTAATGTAATTGCATACAATATATATATATATATATATGTGTGTGTGTGTGTGTGTGTGTATTAACAATTTGGCGCAAAGCCCAAAAAACGGCCAATGGACTGAAGTTTTTGCTCAATATTAGGATTGGGCATTTTAAAATGACCAAAGCACGAAGTTATATACAAGGCTTTGGCCGTATATGAACAACCAGACCTAGGGTTCTGCAATTAATAAACGACCAAAGCTTGAAATATAATTTTGAAATAACATTTTATTTCAGCCAGGTTGCACAAGCCCAATTTTGAGCAAAGACAAGTGGATCTCATAGATATGCAAACAGAACCGGACAGAAACTACCAATTTATTATAAATTATCAAGACAACATGACCAAATTTGATTTTTTGAAGTCTACCTAACCTAACCTAACCTAACCTAAACTAACCACTGTATTTTAAACTTTGCTCAATCATAGGTTTGGCTGTTCGGAGACGGCCAAAGCCTGAAATTGAATAGAAATTTGAGCTTTGGTCATTTTAAAGCAACTAATTCTAGGAGTGACCAAAATATCTGTCCATTGGCCATTTTCGGGCTTTGTATCAAAAATATATATAATCGAGAACGTAAACGCATTTGGTTGAACTTACGAAAATACAATTTTATAAATACTCACGTGGAATGCTAGGTATAAGCTTAGAATTTTCTGAGGAATCTAATTTATATTTTATTTAGTTGTAATTAATAAAACATGCCAAGGATTAAATTACTAACTCACCATAACGTAAGGGCAGTTTTGAGTGAATAAAATTAATACATGCATAATTAATATTTGGCTACTCAGTGATAAAAAAAATTGAGAACTGGAAAATTACCAACATTTGCCGTCCACGAAACACAAGTGTAGGCTAATCTTAGCCGTACACTCTCTTCTTATAAAATGTGTAGCTTGTTAAGGAGAAAACGTTATAAACTTTACTATTTAGCAATGCGTCCTACTACCCGTACTGATTGTACGCAATATAAGCATTAATTATTATTCTATAAGAGATTTTTCTTCTGTTTGTTCCCAATATTAATTAATTGAGGGTGACATTTATTACTCCCCGTTCGATACTAAACAGTATTAGATTGGTAGGATAAACGTGATATTTAGATTATTTATTTATCACTTAATAAATATAGACTATATAAAATGCATCAATAAGTGAACTAACACCAGTTGATAAATACTACAAGCACTTACTACTTAATTTATATCTAAGTATTTTAAATTAGATATTTTTAAATTTCTTATGTGTTCATGAAACTCGTAACAAAATTTTTCGAACCAATAAATTAGGCAATACTTTTTTTTAACCACTACCACTTAATCACCGTTTGTGTTAAACTAATTATGATAATGGGTTGTATTTGATTCAGCTAAAGGAGAAGGAACCAGAGATGCCATCGGGATGTTGAGAATAATTTCAGAGAGAGCGTGCTGGATATCATGGAACAGGTCTACATTGGTTTCATCGACTGGCAAAAGGTATTATATAGAGTGAAAGGAAAGAGACTATTGGAAATACTGAAGGAGATCGTCATCAACTGGAGGGACAAAAGGCCGATTGCAAACCTTTGCTTAGGATGGCGTATGAAGGCGAGGCTGAATGAGGGAGAGACCAACAGCGTAGAAACAGGAAGAGCGTTGAGGCAGAGATGCTGTTTGTCACCCAGTCTGTTCAAATTGTACGGTCAGTGGCTTGTCAAGGAAACCTTAGAGGGACGTGGCAAATTAAGAACAGGATGAATCGTCATCAGCACCAAATACACAGAGGATCTAGAATTGCCGGCCAAAAATAGAGAAGAGTTGCAGGGAATGATGGATTGGGTGTAGTAGATAGGGAGAAGATATGGCATTGAGATCAACGTCGAGAGGTTGAAAGTGATGGTGAATTATTACTACGAGATATAACTATTTGACGCAGCACCGAACAGCAAACCTCTGCCACCTTATAATATGTGTAACTTGGATTATAAACCAAAAACTTTGGGGGCACAAAGTTAAAAAATATTTATATATGGGGGTCTTTCTCTTCTTAGATAAACAATCTGAAGGTTGGTTTGATGTTATTTATATCCATCCGCAGCTGAGCATGAACTCAATCCTTAAGCTGGTTAATGCTACCTGAACCATTTGGTAGAAATTATTTGTAAGAGGAGAGTTCAAGATGTATGGTAGTTCCCCTTTGCCTTCCACGCTGAATTTCTAAGAGCTAGTGTGAAAGGTTTCACCAATCTTGCTAGGAAAAAATATTTTCACATACATTCCAGGTTTCTCGTACATGACGCTATCGTTAGAAGATCGATGGATTTGCTTCCCTTCAGAAAACAAAAATTGTACTACGGATTTTAATCGTTAAAAAAAGATTCGTTGACCTCAGCTTAGTTTGAACCCATGAAAATCGGGTCCTAAAGCGAGCACTTTACTCCAAAGTTACTGGGGTCGATTACCCAAGTGTACGCGAACTAAAACGGTTGAATACCCAATGTTTTAGGTAATTCGGTCACCGAGGCAGGCGTCAAATGTATTAACTTTAATCAAATCCTATTGACTACGAAGGAATCTTGTACTAAACGCTCAAGTGGCTTAGTAAACCCCAAGACTTGACAGACTAGACTCTTGTCCTTATCACAAGATGAAACTCTCCGTTAAAACAAGAAGTTTAGTTTCTCAGGGTTTAATTGGTCGGTAAGGAACGTATCGGTGTTTACAAAATGACACGGTTTTGTGATCAGAAACATTTTCACAGTCGAAGAAACACAGGCTCGGGACACGCCCAAAAGACTTTCTAGACTCTTCAGCTGGATGGCGATAGACTTGACTGATTCAATAACATAATTAGTCCTGTCCTCATTAATTAGTCTCACGTTCACTAACAAGTCGTCTGTCATGGGCACGGTTCTCTTGGAAGAATTCATCTATCTCTCTCTCAATTTAAATTTAACCTTAACAAACGTCATGAGGTGATATCTAGTCTTTTGTCTTGAGAATAAGTTGGAGGGGTTATTGAAGATAAGTACTTGGAAAATATATAATAAGAGTTGAGATATATATTTTTTTACAACTATTTTAACAATTTTTAACGTTGAAAAAATAAATACAAGATCGATTCATTAGATACGTTTGGTTTAATTATCCACACATGGTAATCTCGATATTTCTTGAATATGTGTCATGTAAATCGAGGGGTTTTCTCAAAACATTTAACTTAATGTAAAAAGTTTCTGTATAAATGCACTATAATCATGACAAATACTAAAAAAAAAATTGAGACTACTTTGCGTATAAGTTTAAGCTAAACATATTTACTAAATAATTATATTTTTATCTCGATAAAAAGCGTTTGCACTAATTAAAACTTCCATACAAACTTAATACCTTCAATAATAATTATTTTTAATACCTCTTGAGTTTATGTTGTTTGGATTGAGTTTTAAAAACTATTGGCTGAAGTACCAGTTCTAAAATGATAGTTTAAGGGCCACATATTTTTGGATTTAAGAAAAAATGTTATTTTAATTTAGAGTAATGAATTTTAATGGCTTGAACATACAAATGATGTTCCAATATAATAATATTATTATAAATATCTACATTTATTTTATTAACATTTAAATTTATGCATAAAAAAAATATATATATATACATACATTTTTGTATCACCACATCTTAAATCCTGTTTATCTTAGATGCATATATTATGATCATTGCTTTAACGATAAAGGAAGCATTTTAGAGGTGTTCTAGCAATATTTGCTTGGAAGGATGGTGGGAAGCCATGAAGGGAAAACCACACTAAAAAAAAGGCAGTTGGTATTAGAGCCTTGATCTCATTGCAATCATCTGTTGTCAAAATTAATAAATGTATTTATCCAAACTAATTACAATATATAGAACAGTTCTTTATTTTAATGTTAATAATATTTTATTTTTGTTAACTGCGTTTCACTATCCATTCGGGCTATACGCATGAATATCAACCAAACAAATCTATAAACCAGTTTATTATTTTGAGTTACATAACATTTTATTGGAGAGATTTATGAAATATTTGGTCTAAAAATAGATTTACATCAATCATGGACTGTGTATAGTGATGATAGAATTAAACTTACTGCAAAAATTCAATTTCAGCCAATTCAAACTATTTTTAAGATATATATTTTATTGCTGTATATGTTATAGGCCTATTTTTTTGGGGGAAGTTGGTATTTCTAACACGTCTTACTACTAGTCCGGGTTATACGCTTTTGTAATAAATACTCTAATGTGTTAAGGATGAGTAAGGTTTAATTTAGAGGACACGTATCCACATTGGCGTGGGTGGATGGTGGAAATATATTTTTGTGAGCCCCTTTATACAACTAAACAGGATATGAACTATATATCGCCTTGATTGATTTACCAGGGTGCTAAAGTGATGCTTCACCAGACTCGACCACAGTAGTGGGTCATATTCTTGTAGCTATTATTATTATTATTATTATTATTATTATTATTATCATCATCACTGCGTCTTACTACCCGTTCGGGTGATACGCAATTAACGCTAATGTGTAATGGTAGGGTGATTGTGAGATGAAATGGAGGACCTACAGTTTAACGTGGGATCTGAACCACGGTGGGGGCCTGGCATTCAACACATTCACAAGATGTCTTGTCAGAGGTGAAGTAAGGGTTTGGCAATCAGATAAATCTGTGCCGGGAACAAGGATTGAACCCCGGACCCCAGAATAGAAGTCTGACACCTAACCGCTAGACCTCCAGGTCACCATAGTATTTACTTAACTGTATAAAATAGATATATCAATAAAACATTTTTTTAACTTTGCTATAAGCTATGGATTCTTAATCGTGCAGTAATGCCAACAATTTATATTAGAACAAAATCAAATGTGAAAACAATAGGTAATTTATAATCTAACATTCTTCCCCATCCAGGGATGATCACATCGCACACATGATATAAAGTGTTTCTCAATCTTTTAATAATAGTGGTACCATTTAAATACATACCTTAACTCTCGTTTTACCTTTGATATAAAACGGCCTTATATCCAAATGCTTTAAATTATGTTGAGGCCACAAATCTGCTTTATAGGATAAATTAAAACTAACCAAAACAATGATTAATCTTTGTATAATACGTGAGGATTTAATAATAAATTTTTCATCTTTTGTTTCTTGAGAAACAATCTTTGTGAGGCCTGTATTAAATAAGAGTTATATTTAAAGAATATATATGATTTCGGACACCTTGTATAAGTTGGTAGTGTGTCTGTAAGATGAACCAAGGGTCCCGGGTTTGATTAACTTTATGCACGAATAGACTAACCTAGGGAAAATGTGGGTTCCCTTCTTCAGACTGATGAATTATTGGCTGGGGTCTAGGTGTTGTGTCTGTTCTAAATTTAAGTTAGAAGTAATATGTTTATATAGTCATTAGGCTTAGATATTTCACCTTAAAGATTCATCTAGGGTACTGATTTTCTGTAAAATACAATATTGTGCGACCACATTAATTACAAAATTTTGGAACTCTATATTTGTACATATGTATACTGCTTTATTAGTTTTTATTTATTTGTTTGTTTATTTATTTGAGGTGTTTTAGTTGCACTTTTTAAATATACTGATTATATTAGCACATGAGAATTTCTACGAGCGAGAGCGAAATAATCGAGCAATTTTGCCTGGAAAAGGTACTTTCACATACCTTTCGGGAATCTTTTACATACCATAATCACCGTGGGACCGACGACTTTACTTCCTCTCCGAAGCAAATTATGCTACGGATTTTTACCCCTCAAGAAAACTCCGTGGGTGACCTGCCGGTCTAGGGGTAAGGTGTAAGACTTCTGTGCTGGTGGCCGGGGTTAAATCCTCGGTCCCGGCACAGATTTATCTGATTACCAAACCCTTCCTTCACCTCTGACAAGACATCTTGTGAATNGTTCGGATTCCACGTTAAACTGTGGGTCCTCCATTTCATCTCACAATCACCCTACCATTACACATTAGCGTAAGTGCTTATAGCCCGAATGGGTAGTAAGACGTGGTGCTAATAATAATAATAATAATAATAATAAGAAGAAGAAAACTCCGTTAACCTAAGCTGGGTTTGAACCGGTTGAACCCGGGTGTATCGGGTCCTGAAGCGAGCACTTCACCCCAAAGCCCCC
Source organism: Timema californicum (assembly GCA_902141385.1). Classification (NCBI taxonomy): domain Eukaryota; kingdom Metazoa; phylum Arthropoda; class Insecta; order Phasmatodea; family Timematidae; genus Timema; species Timema californicum. The sequence goes on from CABFOW010000218.1 coordinate 238,971, forward strand.
AAGGTCGACGTGATTATTAGTTGATCCAGAACTTACATCAGGGGGAGAAGGGTTTGGGTGAGAAATTTAAAGTTTCATACATAGCTTAACATAAACAAAGTAGTCTCTCTATAAAATAAGCTAAGAGATAGATACATAGACTAATGTGTACATATCGAAGTGAAATATCTCTCCCTGATATTAAATTTACATTATTCCAGTTTTAAACTTAGGCAATATAATAAAGTGTTTAAATAGAAAGCAAAAAAAAAATATGTTTCCAGGGGTTTCTCCCACGATTCGCTTTCATATAGTAACTAACATATTAAAGTGTTCTCTGAACAATTATTGACATTACCTAAAATATATATAAAAATGAACATTTAACAAACACTAATTTAAAGGAGCAAAAAGATATATTTTTTTTTATCTTTAACAATTTCACATGAAAGATTTTATGAAACCTGGGATTATTCGTTCGGAAATTTCGATCAGCTTCCATCATCTCTTCCTCTAAACCTCCCCCTTACCCTTCCGCCTTCCCCTTTTGTACTCATCCCCCCATCATCCCCCTAAAAAATAACTGTTTACCAAGAGAAGGCAGAAGAATTGTTTTCCCTCTTCGTAGTCATGGTTTTGGGGAGTACGGCACTGTGTCAACATGACGAGAAGGGGTTGGTCCAAGAGGGGTGGTAAAGGGGAAATTGCTCCACTGTAGCCTTCTGGTAAAGGGGTAGAATATGCCACCCCCACTTTCCCTTTTGAACCCTTTATTTCCCACCGACAGACGAGTTTCTCACTCGGTCGCATTTCGATTGTTTTTTTGGGGGGGGGGAGGAGGGGGGGTCACATCAACTACCCGTGCTAGATAAAAAGGGGACGATTGGGGATTGTTTTATTGAAAACAATCGAACACAAACATTTAAGACAACACGGGCTGCCTCATACTTTTTTTTTTAGTGCCAAGGAAAGACACGGTAGTTACGAGTGAATTAAATGACAACAGTAGTATAAAGGCATTACTTTATAATGGCTATAAATATATTACATGATGTAAACTTCTTTAAAAATATGTTATTTTAAATATGATCAAAGCCCTTTCAAATCATCCAAGCAAAATTTAAAGTATATATTATATATTTATAAAATTATAAATGAGTTTAAATATTTATGGTGAAATTTGATAACAGTTTTAAAAAGGTTTATGACTGTACACGATTTATATTGGTAAATATTTAAGCAATATTCATACTAGTACTTGAATTAGGTTGGTACAGGAATTTAGCTAAAACAGGTCATATGTTAGTACCGTACCATATTAGGATAAAGGCTTATGTTAGTACTGGCCTGATTTTGGAAGAAGGCTTATGTTAGTACTGGTCTCATTTTGAAAGTAGGCTTATGTTAGTACTGGCCATTTTATAAGTAGGCTTATATTAGTACTGGACTGATTTTGGAAGAAGGCTTATGTTAGTAATGGACTGATTTTGGAAGAAGGCTTATGTTAGTACTGGACCCATTTTGGAAGAAGGCTTATGTTAGTAATGGTCTCATTTTGAAATAAGGCTTATGTTAGTTCTGGACTGATTTGTAAAAAGGCTTATGTTAGTACTGGACCCATTTTGGAAGGAGGATTATGTTAGTACTGGACCCATTTTGGAAGAAGGATTATGTTAGTACTGAACTCATTATGGAAGAAGGCTTATGTTAGTACAGGGCTCATTTTGAAATAAAGCTTATGTTAGAACTGGCCATTTTGAAAGAGGGCTTATATTAGTACTGGACTTATTTTGGAAGAAGGCCGTTGTTAGTACTGGACTTATTTTGGAAAAAGGCTTGTGTTAGTACTGGACCCATTTTGGATAAAAGCTTATGCTGGTATTGGACCCACGTTGGTAAAAAAATTAACTTTAATTAAGGTCTGATGCCAATTACGTTCCTTCAGCTAAGTTTTATTTATTCAAGACTAATTTTAAATATTGACAAAGATAGTGTCTATAGAGTATACTAAATCTAGTTAGAAAAATATAGTATTAAAATTAATATTGAGAAGAATTACAAATTGATGTTGGTAATTATTTCCTTAATTGACTGGTACACTCCCATTTTATATTAAAACAATGAGTCCAAAAACTTTCTTAAATTTAATTTATTTGAGTTTAAAGTAATATACTATTTTTAGATTCTTTGAAATTGAAAAACTCTTATAATACTCCTGCATCAAGAAAATATAGTGTGTAGATAAGAAAGTGAGCATTAGTACTAAACGTTTATAGCTATGCTTTGAATTTATGTCATGGAATTTTTTAAATTGTTAACACATAGGCTATATATAGAATAAAAAAGAGATATAATATTAATATTACTCTTGACCAAAGAAGCTACAGTCAGCTCTGGTTATAAAAGACCCCTACTGACTCAGATATTTTGTTCACTACGTCCAAGGTTCAATAAAACAGATTTTTCTTCAAATTTGAAATTATTGGGTTAGGTACAAACAAAATAAGATTTAAAATACAATCACACTTTATTTAAATCTATTAATTAATCATTTAAAAAAATCGGTTATATGATGCTGTTTACTGTATGGTTTTAGTTAATATTGTTTTCCTGATACTTCTCTAGTCTGTGCTTTTTCCACACTTGATTACACACTATCCATGCATTCAAAAAAACTAGACTGAGTAGAAAAGTATAATTTTTTTGAGTTTCATATACACTCTAGAAGAAAGGGGTTATTGAAAACCAAACTGAATTGTCACATACTGTCATTAACTGTCCTGTAACTCCTGTCGTGTGAATACAACTTTGAGTCTGACTGTCTTCCCTTACTTGCCACAGAGGGTGACCTGGTGGTCTAGAGGAAAGGTGTTGAACTTCTTCGCTGAGGTCCGGGGTTCCATCCTCGGTCTCGACACAGATTTATCTGATTACTAAACCCTTCCTTCACCTCTGACAATACATCTTGTGAATGTGGGGAATGCCAGGCCTCCACCGTGGTTCGGATTTCACGTTAAACTGTAAGTCCTCCATTTCATATCACAATCACCCTACCATTACACATTAGCATAAGTGCGTATAACCCGAACGGGTAGTAAGACACGGAGCTAATAATAATTCTTGCCACAGACAAAGGTATTAAAACCCTTCCTCACCTCCCCCCCATACCCACTGTATTCTTTTTCCACAATCCATACTTTGTCAATTTTTGTTCTACCTAAACGATAACTCAGACAAAGAATCAATGTCCTAAAGTTTAAACAACAACAAAAGTTATGTTTTTCTAAGAATTATGATGTTACAATGACATTTTTATTGAACGTTTCAATTTTTCTGTTGACTAAACCCCAAGTTGAGGGTTCATTATAAATGAATATCTTAACACACTGTGAAATGTATGGGGGTTGGGACCAATGGATTAGGTTCACTGTAGCCGAATGTCCACTACAACCGAGTTCACTAAAATCAGAGTTGACTGTATTTAAAAAAAATTAATTTACTTTTACCTTTATAAACAATCTCTTTCCATTTAATACTCACTTATCTATGTTCTATTACATACATAGTATGCCCACACATTATAAATTATTATTATTATTATTATTATTATTATGCATGCTATGATAGATTCTTTAGTAACCGGATTTATTATGATTATGACAGAATTCGAAACCTCTTAGGGCTCCAAGCTCTCTTCTCACGTAGACTTTATTGTGATGCCCTTTTTGTTTTTAATATTTTCAATAACAATATTTATTGCAAATTTGCCCTTGATCATGTAGGCGTTCATATCCCTTCTCGGGCTTCTCGTAATCCTAAATTATTTTTCCTCGATAGCTCTTATAAGACGAGCCCTATAGGTCGTTGTATCCATAGCGCCAATTCTAGATTTGTCGAGTTTGACTTTTATCATAAAAGGAAAGCTAAACTCAGAGAGTTATTTAAGGATGTCCCATATCAATAATTTATCATGTAGAGGTTCTGCCTATATTATTTAAACTTACAATATTCTGCTATATTTTTTGCATTATGTTACTGATTACTATTTAGTTATTTGTTTTTAATGTTACTTTTTTATTCTTATTATTAATAACTACTTTTTATCTCGTAACTATTCATCAGTATATAACATTATTTAGCCATTTTTTGTCTATCATTTTTTCTTGTGTAAATATTTGTATTATAAGGTATGTACGTGTGTACTTTTCAGTGCTGGCCTGTTATAGGTCTTACGACTGTTGGCCAGCACTATAATAAAGGAAATTGAAATTGAAATTATTATTATTATTATTATTAGTACCGCGTCTTACTACCCTTTCGGGTTATACGCACTTACGCTAATGTGTAATGGTAGGGTGATTGTGAGATGAAATGGAGGACCTACAGTTTAACGTGGGATCCGAACCACGGTGGAGGCCTGGCATTCCCCACATTCACAAGATGTCTTGTCAGAGGTGAAGGAAGGGTTTGATAATCAGATAAATCTGTGCCGGGACCGAGGATTGAACCCCTGCCGCCAGCACAGAAGTCTGACACCTTAACCCTAGACCGCCAGGTTACCCACATTATAAAAAGTGTATAAATATGAATAGGGTATATTTCGTTTGTTATGAAAGGCAAGCAGTCCTACCTTGATTATTTACACTATGACCAATATCTTATAAGCTATAACATAGCATAATAATACAAGGTAGGCTTGCTATCCTACAGGTTAGATGGAGGGCACGGCTTCAAAGGAAATACACCATCATTTTCATGTAAATGTTTGTGAACTATTAAAGAATAAATCTCTTTAACACACGTGAAAAGGATTTTAACTATGATATCCCTGTCACTAATAAACAAGACCCGCTTCAACCGTAAAATGATCTAGGGTGTCCTCGTTCTAATAAAAGGTTGGATTTTTAATTACAGGGATATTGGGACTCAAATCTCGGTTTAGTATAAAAGAGATGATTTTTCCTGAATAGTTGTCCACTCTACCTACGCAAATTCGGGTACAATCTCTCCCAATTTAACCGTACTCATTCCCAATGCACTAGCGTAATTAGTACAGTAGCCCCGTGGCTTCTTTGGTGCTGACTGACAGCTCTTAGCTGACTTCAGACAGTCAACATTTAGGTATATACCTAGATTTTGACTGTCAGAAGTGACAGCTGCTAAACAAATGTTTTTGCACATCATATGGTTCGGCGTAGGGATACATAAATTGGTCTGGTAACATTTCAAATATGTCAGTCAGCACCAAAGAAGTCACGGGGCTACTGTACATAAGCGTATATAGCCCGGATAAGCTTATAAATATATCCGTTTAATTTTAAAGTAAGATTTAGCACAATTTAATTTTTCAAATATAGCTTAAATTTTTTATTTTTACAAGAGTTTCAATTTTTATTGAATTAAAGTGTAGAAAAATGTCTTTCATAAAAACGTGAACAAACTTGAATATATTTTGTTTGATGGAACGTCCTATATAAAAAAAGCCCTATATTTCTTCTTTATTGTATTTTGAAGCAATCCTGTCACACCGCAAAGTACGTGTGCCCTCCTGGGATTAAGCCAATGAAAAGAGTCCATTTTTTTTATTTAACAAAGCTTGAGGGCTTTTTATTCAGCGCTTGTTAAACGACCAAAGGGTTTTCGCCCATTCCCTAGCGTTGCGTAATAATGAACCGGAATTTTTATGATTGTTTGAGTCATAAAAATTTTAGAGGAAAAAAATAAAAATAAACGTGGTTGAATAAATTAGTCTCATACAATCGGTACTTGAAACTACAAATAGTTTCAAGAAGAAAATAAAAAAACAACAAAAGATTGAAGTGTTCATAAATTATTTTTAACACTGGAAAATATGAATGACTAAATTTATAGTCTCTTAAAAAAGGATTTTTAAAGGCGTGAAGGGTTATTAATTAACTTTATTGCAATGAGTAACATTTGAGGAAGTGTGGCATTAATAAATTGATGCATTCACAAATCTCTGTCAGATATTATGACCGTGTGTGTGCGGAAAGTATATTTGGAGAAGGGGTGGGTGGGTAAGTAGTATTATGTTGAAGTACAACCAACAACCAGATTCTAGACCATTAATTTATCATTTAATTGTGAGGGAATTCATATTATAATAAAAAAGATGTATAATTGGTTTAAGATTTCTATTTTATACAGCAAATAAACTACTTATGTGAAACCCTCTTCTATCGTTGAATGCGCTAAGAAGTCACTCTCTCAATAGACTGATCTGCAGATGATAGTGAGATTGGGGTTCGAATCCTGGTTGGTGCTACCGAGGGTGGTTTTTTAATAAACTAATTTCCACTCCCTCTCAACCCAAATGCAGGTAAACTTCTTTTAAAATGTAACCTTACCGGTCCCTATCATCTTAGTGTAATTAATAAATATAGGTACATGCCATACAGGTGTTGAGACTAAGTGATAGGAAAAAATAAATCAATGTTAACAGAATGAATGTGAGTAAACTTAGCTTCTGATGCTTAAAATAATTTCTAAGTTTCATACTATAATTTGAGATTTGGAATTAGTGGGTAAAATGAACATTTGGATATAAGAGCTGAGATTTGTTTGAAGAAAATATGGATTCAACCCATCTTTAATATAGTTAATATTTATTAATCAATTTATTGAATGTTTGCCGTATTGGAAAATAAAAATTATTAGAATCTTAATATGACAGGTGAGTTTTTTAAATATATTTTTTAATTTTTTTTACAACCTATCTATAATACCTACACTATATTATCAGTTATGTTAATTGTGCTAATGAACATAGAAATTTATTTTGTGTGGAAATTACGCACTTCGCGTTTTAGTAACATCCGCATTTTTACACAGATGGCGTAAATGTTAGAAAGGCAGAATATACCTGATGATTTCCTTCATTAACTTAGAGGAAAAATAAGAAACCTATATTACATTTTTCTATGTTAAATTCCCATAAACCGATGATTATACAAAACGATACTGACGTGTTTAATACGCACAACATCATATATCTTCATTAAGTTTCCGTGGTGTCGGAATACACATAGATATGACGAGCGATTAGGAGCAAACAAAATATTATTTTACTATTAATTGTTCTGTCTTATGACAGATCAATTCCTTTTTTCATTGAACATAGACCACCAATTTACCCTGTCATCTGAATCCTCTTTCAGATCCCAGAATTTTCTTCTTTCCTTCAAGTTATCAAATATTTGAATCCTCCTCCTTCCTAAGCTCCTCTTACTTTCGACCTTGCCTTCTATGACGTCATACAGAAGACAATTCCTCCTAACGATGTGTCTGATCTAAATTGCTTTGTACCTTAGGATCACATCCAAAATAGTTTTTTCATTCACCCTTCTTAGTACTTCACTTGTTCTAAAATATTTCCTCTGTTTACGTAAAATGTAAAAATCACCACCAAAAAAAAAACCTTATTTAATTGGGTAGTGTGAGCTAAATTCCAATAACTTGAAAAAAAAAAGTTTTAAAATTTTCACAACATTTTGTTTTTCTAGTTTTATAGGTGTTTCTTAATGAAGAGCTGAGGTAATCTATTTCTGCTTAAGTCAAAAAATAATTCCAGCACTATAATTACCAGTAGTAAAATATTTGCAGTAATTTTTTTGTCACTTTTAATTTGAGTGGGTGTTTGTAACGTGTCGTTAAATAATTACTGCTCATAATAACTATCTGTGCAACCTATGACAGGTATACAGTTAAATTTTTGTGGCTGCCCGTTATGACTTTACGTCTTAAGAGAATATGGAGGGGAAAGGGACGAGGATAAAAAGAGAGAGAATAGATTAGAAAATAAAAAGAATAGAAAGAGAGCAAAACAAAGAGAAGAGCAACAGAGTGAGAAGAGAAAAGGGAGGGAAGAGAAAATGATAAATAAAGATAAAGCGAGATAGAAATAAAAAGTAAGAATAATTTAAAGATATAGAAATATAAAAAGAGAGAGGAAGTGATAAAATTAAAGCTAGAAAGATAAACAGATAAACAAAGAAAAAGAGAGAACGAGACAAGAAATTTTATAGCGAATGATATAAAGATAAACAGAGAGAACAAGAGAGATATAGAAAAATCAACAGAAAGTAAAAAGGAGAGAAGTGGGACGGAAAAATAATTATGCACGGGGAATGATGGATAGAAAATGAGAGAAAGAGATAATAAAAGAAATAAAGAAATATAAAATGTGATAATTAGAGGGAAAGGCAGAAATAATGATAGAAGGATTTTGACTAGTCTGTGTTCGTTTTAATTTTAGATTTAACTGGCATTTTCTAAAACAGAGATTCTATCAACCCGTCTTATAAAGTAACAGTGTACATTAGAATCGTTCACACTCTATGAGGCGTTAATATCATAATATATGAGATTTTAAGTGATGGAGAGGCAAGGATTATATCTTGGACAGGTAGCCTATAATGTTTTATTCCAAACGGCTCTTAAATCTTATTCTATGAAGATACGGATACATTTATTATAAATTATATCTTGTTCATTCCTATACTTATTTTAAACACGTGTATATTTACAGTAGCCCCATGACTTCTTTGGTGCTGACTGACAGCTCACAGCTGAGAGATGACAGCTTTGAAAAATTACCAGACAAAATTATGTATCTCTACGCCAAACCATAAGATCTGCAAAGACATGTGTTTAGCAGCTGTTAATTCTGATAGTCATAATTTAGGTATATACATAAAGGTTTACTGTCAGAAGTCAGCTGTGAGCTGTCAGTCAGCACCAAAGAAGCCATGGGGCTACTGTAGGTTGAGTGAAGCTTCCCCTTTTTACCAGACACTGGCCTGTTGGTAGCTAGTACCTTCAGGAAAAGATGATCAGACCATCTTCACAAAATACACGCTGTATAACTGAGGTGGAAATATCTTTGGAAGGATTACTGTGGCTTGTCACCCGACTTCCTCCGAGGGGTGAACGCCCCCTCAGTGAGTGTCCAGCATTCACAAGAGGAGGAAGCAGCTCCTCCCTCCGAGTGAGGCTGGCCAAGGTGGTGTGGTTTTCCTAGCTGCCTGGTGACGACAGGCTCGATGGCAAGCATGGGATGTTGGTCCTTTAATTTTCCACTGCGCATGTAATGTTCGTGACTACGCTCGGAGGACACAGTAATGATGTGTTAGAGGAGCCTTGTGAAAGGTATCTTTTCCCCAGATAAGTGTATGCTTAGCCCTGACACAGCATATGAACTACCTTATGAACAGTCGTTGATTTATAATAAGGTATAAGGTGTGACGTGGTGTGGTGTGGTATGGTTATTATCTCGGTCGGTTAGTAAAACAATATACATTAAAAACACATAAAAAAAACTACATGTATAAACTTAGCTATGTTATATAATTGCTCTTTAGGCTTTAGCTTGTAAGGCTTTTGTTTGTGTACCAAGCAGGTGCAATGAGTGATTTTTTTCCCTTCTAGATATTGGTTTGTAATATTATATCCAAGCGAAATCTAATGAGGTTGATATACAATTTATATTTTATCTCCTACACGTTTAGTTTAGTTAAATTCATTCCACAAACAGATATAAAGCCGGTCCCACACTATTCGCGAAAGTGGATGAATGTTTAGACCGGATATTCACCAGAATGTTAACTTAAATTCGTCACTCAATTCTCTTATAAGCCCTACACTATTCACCTTCTTTCAATCTCACACACTTCTCGCGAATGTCTACTCCGAATATGCGAGCAAATAATCCACTTTAGAGGTAGTCGGCTGCCAATGCACAATATATCTCGCAAGTGATATAATTTCTATTGATTCTGCAGTTCTACAGTAGAATATATTGTTATTGCAGCGTAGTAAGAGCAGAAAACTCAGAAAAAAAATTATGTTGTTGATGGTATCTCTCAACAAGAGTTGAAAAAGGTAAGGACCAAAGTATGGCTATTTGGTATTAGCAACACAATTACCAGCTTATTAAATACAACTATTATTTAATGTTACATTTAATGGTACACTACGACATAATATATTGTATAAATAAATAGCTAAGCAGTAAGTGAATGAACATGACAATTCTACAACAGCCAAAAAATAATAGAACTAGTACATTGCCTGAAGGGTAGGCAACCAGACGACACGAACGACTGAAGTGTAGTGTGGAAGAATCTCGAATGCTCACCGAGACTCCAAGTGACGAGCTTTCTCTTCCTTTGGTTCGCGTCAAGAGGTTTATCCCGAGGTGAAACCCCTCGAATGCCGAATATTTGGCTGAACATTCGTCATTCGCCAATCGTGTACCTCCCACAATAATAGGACAGTCTGCAGATACACGAACATTCGTTATCATTCGCGAATAGTGTGGGGCCGGCTTAGTGCGCAAGTAGAATAAATGTCAAAGTTCATTTAATGCAGTTTATCAGTGATGGGTTGATCGGGATTGGAGTCCCGGCTGGTTGTTCTAAGGGTGGTCGCCCCTAAATGGACTACTACTTTCACTCCAGAAAATGTTGGATTTATTTTGCTCTAAGAAAATCAGTAAGCTCTCATTAAGATTTTAAGTAAATGAGGGAAAATAATTTATATATAAATTCGATAATTGATGTTAGTATTAATATGAGATCTATCAATCAATAGGACATCACTATTAATTAATTTAAACTGCTCTTTTTAAAAAATTATTTGGTGTTTGTTTTGTTAATATATATTGGAACTAGTAATGTATTATCACTTAATAGATATAGGAATGTCGATTATAGAATCTATAGGTAGTTTACGATCAATTACTTAAGGCAAGAGTTGGAAAACATTTAATAATAAATTCATCCCACTAGATTAGGACAGTTTTTTGAACTCTGAATTCTCCGTCAATGGCAAATCAGACCAGACTGGTTACTTTATCAGCATTTTCATATGTGTGATCGATATAGTTGATTGATATTTATGATTTATATCTTAAGAACCATACGCTTCGTCTCGCTTTTGCTGGGTAAAAGTAAAAATGCAATCAACACAATTATTTGAAATTAATGAGATCCTTTTTTATATATAAAAAGAATACACAATTGTTTCAAATGATTGAGGTATTTTTCTCTAAACGCAAACACCCCTAGATTCCTAGACATTTCCCTGACCTTTATAACCTCTAGATACTGTTTAAACTCGTTTCATCGTTGACATATATTAGTAGTCTTTATATATCCTCGTTTCCAAAAATATGCATGCATATCGTTCAGTGAAAGAGAACATCCTGTTATTATTTTTACCTTAATATATATCTATTTCATATTGCTCAGGTTGATATATTATACACGGACTTCGACAGTAAAACAATACTTTCATAGTCTAACAGTTCTATTTTTATTTTCCATTGTCTGTAAAATCTCGGCGTATATATTCAGAATTTTCCAGACAACATAAAACAAAGCTTACCGTCTATATACATAACCATTTCTCGTGTATGTAGCAATCATAGATAAGTATTTGTAAATATAGTACCAAGGTTCAAAACCTGCTCATGAATTTATTTTATATAAGAAAGAAAAAAGACTAGTGAGAGGGAAGAATTTATCAAATGTATTGAATAAAATTGGTTAATTTTAGCAATAACTAGATTTAATTATTTTTATTTAAAGTTATTTGTATCAATACATTTTTAGTAATTTATATTATTTGTAAAATAGATGTGTTTTTTAGTATTGAAATTTAAATACACATTTTATCTAATTACGTGGTCAGCTGGCCAAGGTAAGATGATATGGAACGAGAGCTAAGGCAGTATTTAAAAAAGAAAATTAGATTTTTTTTTAAATAAATATTTTACAAAAAACCCTGCTAAGGTATATATAGAAAATTTATTTATTCCCCCTAACTAACAAAACTCTGATGAAAGTTGGGGGTAATTCCCCTTTCGAGGAAAATAGTAAATTAATAAAATAGCCAAATTTATTATTTATGCTTTTTAGTGAGGATTACACCATCTAGATATCATATTCTGAAAATTGAAAAATGACACCAGGACACGGGAATCGAACCCAGGACCTTTGGCTTAGTATGACAATGCTCTTAATACTGAACTATCCAATCCCGTAAAATTTTAATAATTGTACAAATGGCTGCAATAAGCCAACTACCGAGTCAAAGGTGGCTGTGGTATCTGATGGCTCGTGATCTTAATAAAATCACACACTTGTAGCCGACGATTTCCGCACATCACTCATAGACTCTGCCTTATAATATGACTGAAGAATGACCATGGACACGGGACGAATCCTGGATAGCTCAGTGGTTAGAGCATTGACGTACTAAGCCAAACGTCCCGGGTTAGATTCTCGTGTCCCGGTGTCATTTTTCAATTTTCAAAAAATATGAAAATAGCAAAGTTACCAGCCGGCAATGGAACCCGAGACCTCTAGTCTAATAACCAGTTGCACTCACCCCTTCACCATTGGTCCTATTATGTCATCAGAAGCCCGGTTGAAATCAAGCCGGATTAGCTAAACAACGCAAACACCTGTGTTCGTGTTCTACCTTCACATCCCACTAAATTAATCTGACCTAACCTCCACAATATATATATATATATATATATATATATATATATATAAAAGAATAGAACGCCAATATACTAAGCTAATTTTACACCTGCGTGAAACCGTAAGAGAATAATATAACGACCCATACACCAGTCACCATAATGTATGTACGAGGGTGGAAAATCTTCCATGCGTGCCTCCATAACCCCCTCCCCTCCCTTCACTTACCATCTCCCTAAACCTCACAAAAGATAAAGCGACGCTCATGTATGTAATAAATTGGCCCAGGCCTTTTTTTATATTTAGGAGGATGAAGAGGGTAGAGTAAAAAGATCCCCTTCATTGAACCCCTGCATCCACAACCCTTTTCCCCCCGACCGACTCTTATAACCCCCTCCCTTATTTCACCCCGACCCCCTCTTGAAACCTTGCGGTCGGTGACTCTCAGATTAATATAATTTACGGCATAATCTGGTCGTGCCAGTGGTTGATAGCGCCAGCGTGGAACACCGGGGACCTCCTAGCTCGGGGGAGGAAGAATCGTTAGATAAAGATGGGAGGGACTTCACCTCGGTTCCCTTGTACGACTAACTTTGTTGTAATATTACCGATGTTTTCCCCTCGACGTAATAATTGAATCTCTTTTATAAAGTCTAGGAAAATAACAAAACTCTAGTTTGTTGCCTTGCCATGACTTCAAACTCATATATAGATTAAAAATTAATAGTACGCGCACAGATATTAGCTAAAAGCTCGTTTATATTTGGGAAACGAAATAATATACTTAGCTGCAGAAAAAAAAACCTTCCGCAAGAGCATGGACAAAATAATATACAGTGTAACAGAAACATTGAATAAAGAGGAGCATCTCTGTTCACCAAAGAGCCTAGCAATCAATTTCAGATTTTAAAGTACTTCATAAAAAAAATTGAATTTACGAAAATATTATATTAGAGTTTAAATATTTTAATTTTAAAAGTACTACAACTTAAAAGGGATAAATTATCTCTTGTATTTCAAATAGTTGTGGAGATTAGATAAAAAAAGGATATTTCCGCTTCACTAGCGTGTCCTTAAGGTTAGCTTGATTTTTAATTTTCTCCTCGAGGTGTCGAGAGAAGGTAAAAGAATAGGATATCTCCCCTTATACCTTGCAAACAAATTTGCATTTTGAGTATAAGTGTTATCTTTATAATTAGGTTAGTTTGTAATAGTATTAAATAAAGACAACTAAATATCCACTAAATATTCATGAATCTATGACTATACTTTCTCGTTTGGTTCAGTAATTGTGTCAAGCCTACGGATTATTTTGATGAATATACCTCCTCGTTATGATAACAATATTAAGGAATTTGAAAATATATTATGAATTTTAAGATTACCTAACTACAGCCCTTTTCAATGCCCACGTGGTCTAACGTACTACTCTCGTGTTGGACTAGGCTGCCGATTAAGGGGATATCGAGGTTCAAATCAAGGTTAGGTGCACTAAGGATTGTTTTTCAACTCTCCCTCCATGTAAATATGGTTACGCTTCCTAATACCTAAAACAACTAGCGTAATTAGTACATAACACGAAAGTTTCCATGTTCGATTTCCGTGCCCAGATGATATTTTTCAACTAATTGAATTTTTTTAGTTAAAATTATTAAAACATTACTTATATATTATTAGTTTAATTTAACGGTATTAATAACATTAATCAAATTAACAGCAGTTGCCTTTCACATAAACTGACATATGAAAACACGTGTAATTAGATCTAATACATTTTCTATCTGTTAAAGAGGCGATTCCTATGAAAATTGGACTGTTATTAATTTATCCTAAGAGCAAATTATTTACATTATTTAAATATCTCAACATGATAACCCACTCATAAAATTTTAATTATTGAAACTTTAGCCCGATGGCATTGTAAATCGGTAGTCAGATACACTAACCACACAGCTTTCCTAGGGACGGATCTCCCAAGTAAGAGGATTTTGTGAATGGGATGCCCTAGTGGTCGAGGGGTAAGGTGTCAGACTTCTGTGATGGCGGCCGGGGTTCAATCCTCGGTCCCGGCACAGATTTATCTGATTATCAAACCCTTCCTTCACCTCTGACAATACATCTTGTGAATGTGGTGAATTCCAGGCCTCTACCGTGGTTCGGATTCCACGTTGGACTGTGGGTCCTCCATTTCATCTCACAATCACCCTACCATTACACATTAGCGTAAGTTCGTATAACCCGAACGGGTAGTAAGACGCGGTGCTAATAATAATAATAATAATAATAATAATAATAATAGATAGGAATTATTGCTCTCACACTTGCCTAAATGATACTGATTTGTATAATAATTTGGATAAATAAAATAAAACCCCACTTCGGTTAAACATAATTTTTAAAGACTTGTTTTATAACACAGGCAGCTTCTTCAGTCATAGAGTGTAATCAGGTATTTTAGGATGAACTGAAAGGTTGTTTCTCAAAAACTCGACTAAATAAGAAAGAATATCTTGCAATTAAAGAAGCAATTTGTGGTAGTGAAAGCCTGCATTTATTTATAAAAAGTGCATTATATAGGTATTTGTTTTATTAATTTGCAATGCATACAATTTCAACTCTTATATCACTTAGATAAATACAATAACCATTCTTCTTAATTTGGGTCATAAATAGTGGAGCAATAAATTAAATTTCATGAAAGTCTGTTTTCTAGCTTTTATATTTCATAATTCCAAATAAAATAATTTTGTATTAATAAAACTATACTTTCATCAGACATTAACTTCTTGTTCCGTGTCGTGGAGCTCATGTATAACATGTTATTTTATTTTGGAAGCAATACATAAAACAGCCTTGACATTAAGCGTGTATTAAAGTTTTCTTCTTTTATTATTATTATAAGATCTTATACCCTATACGTGAGATTGTGGAGGTCATAATTTTGGCCAGGCCCTTTTTTCTTACGGCATATCTTAAAAATTTAGGAAATACTACACATTAATACACCTAAACTTTTTATTAAATAAATGAATAAACGTAGTCAGATAATCAATGTGGTTATTAATACTATAATAATACCTCAATTTTATTATTCAATTTATTTGTATAATTATTTAAATAACTACCCGCACTGGTGGACATACGGTAAATAGTGCTAGTCTCGTCTTTATTGGTATTTATCTGACAAAAATGTCATGGTTTGAACCCTGGTTGATGGTTTTTTCTTTAAGATTTATCTACTCACTCTTTCCATCCCCGCAAATTTAAGTGCATTTTCGATACGTTCTAACTTCCTTCTTCTACTCCATTGATGTATATATTTCAACAGCTTGGCTAGGTATTAAATCATTGGAAACGCCAACATTTTAATAATTAATTACCAATAGTTTAGTTAGAAATGTAGACGCTCAATCATATAACTTAAATTGTGATATTATTGATACGAAATCATTGAGGTGTTGTGCCTTTTATCAAATTAAGGTTCGAATCTCTTAGAGATTCTTGTGGTAAAGTGTTTAATACCAAGACCAATCTGTTATAAACAAGCATTATGTGTAAAACAATATATATCCATTTTCGGTGGGCGCGTGGTCTAAGGCACTACGCTTGCAGTAGACTATGCTTCCGATGACGGGGAGATGTAGGTTAGAATCTCAGTATAGTGTATCGAGGCTAGTTTTTCCTAAATGGTTTTCCACTCTCCTCCATTGCAAATGCGGGTAGGCCCTGTAAATATAACCCTTCTCATACATGAAACCATTGGGATGGTTAACACATAAAACTAACGAATAGTAGCACGTGGTGCAAAAAAAAAAAATTGGGATAAATACAACAACTTCATGTTTACGTCACTTTTAATTTCATGTTTTGGAATGCCAGGCCTCCACCGTGGTTCAGATTCCATGTTAAACTGTAGGTCCTCTATTTAATCTCACAATCACCCTACCATTACACATTAGCGTGAGTGTGTACAACCCGAACGGGTAGTAAGACGCGGTGATAATAATAATAATAATAATAATAGTTCCATGGTTTACTCTCTTATTACAACGTAGCCTCGTATGCTTTATTATCTAACTTAAGACTAGGACAGGCTCAACATCCAGTCTCCTGGTCATTTATTTATCACTGTGAAAGTGTAAACCCACATTTCAATAATGATAAATTTTCGGTCATGCCAGGAATCGAACTCGGGACCCTTAGCTCTGTAGGTGTTCACGCTAAGGACTTGGCTAAGGTAAGAAGTAACAATAAAATGGCATACAATTGAAAATTGTGTTTTGAATTAAATGTTGACAAGTCACAAGAAAGTTGTATAAGAACACATGTCTACCGTTTTATGCTGAGCATGGTTTTCCAAAATGTGGTCCGCAACCGCCTATCAAGTAACCTTAGGTTCGCAGGAAACTTATTAATAATAATTAGATAAATACTACTACTACCATTCGTTGGCTGCCTGGTATATCGTGCTAATCTCGTTTTGGCCTAAGCTGCCTAAGTTGGGGAGATCGGGGTTCGATACCGGTCAGGTCCACTGAGGGTGATATAGCCCAAATGGCTATCCACTCTTCTCTCTACGCAAATGTGGGTGCACTTCTTTTAAATTAAGCCTTACTAACCAGTAGCCCATTAGTGTATTTGGTACATAGGCGTATAAACTGAACAGATAGAAAGATGCAGTGCTAAATAATAATAATAATAATTAACGTAGATAACACAAATACAAAATTTTGGAATAAAAGAGATTAAATATTCAATATCCATAATACGATGTTTTTATTTTCTCAGTAAACTCAAGTCAAATAGAAAACTAATTCTGAACTCAAATTAAATCAACAAATCTGAACAAATAGTTATAAAAAAAAATGTTGAGCATAAGAATGTTCAAAATAATCAAATACCTATTACTTAATGATTTAAAGTATTAATTATTCTAGCTGTTGATTAAATATATCTAATTTGTCTTTTATTTACATTCGCAAAATTAAATTTTCTAAAAATAATGTTAATATTCTGTAACTTAATAACTATCTGCCCACACTCCTACCACCCCACCTTTTCCTCCCGTGGTTCCAGTGGTCCCCCGTTGCGTTACACCTTCTACTTCTTGTTCACCCTTCACTGTAACTTTTATAATAACAGCTTTACACGTTTTATTAGCACAACCTCTTAATAATTATTCACGTTTAACGCAATAATGATGCTAGTAAGTTGAGAATGATGAAGCTTGAACTTAAAGGAATTTTAACAGAATTAGCGTGGAGAGAGAGAAAAAAATAATTTAGCTATAACCAGACCCGACTGGATTCTAACCCTAATCGCCCTTTCATTGGGAGTCTATAATTTTGCGAGTGTAACGCCTTAGACCATGTGGCCACCTAAGCGAGTTCTTGTGTGATAATATAAAACCAAGCTTAAAAAAACAACCTAATACAACCACACACCCCTTTTTTAATAAGATGTTATTAATAAAGGTATTCATAATATCAATCGAAAATTGCAGCTTCAGATCATATGACTTGAAGTACGAATACATGAAAATATATGTATACACATTTCTAACTATCGGATAAAGGTTCTTCCTGTGAAAATTGGACTGTAAGTCAACCAGTTGATTAGCAAACGAAAGAATATGAACAAAATGATTAAATTAATTCAATGTAGTATGATATGGCATGGTTTGGTATGGTATTTTTTGGTACAGCATGAAAATACAGTAAGTCTTGAGCTCCTGATTATTTGAACTTGGGTAATACAGTTTTGCGGATTATTCGTGAACGATTCTTCAAGAAAAAAAAAGTTATCAATACGATAAGGTAGAAAATATTACACAATTACTTCACAAAAGAAATGTTTTTGAGGGAATAATACTATTCAAGTTGTACTGTATTTTAATGCATTACCAATTAAAACTTTTTATTTTAAATGATCATCAATGCTATAAATAGTTTATTAATCAATATTAGCTACAAAGTGGTGTATTCGATTATCAGTTTTTTTTAAAATATATATCTGATCCCTCTCAAGTACTCATTTGCCCGGATAATCCTGTAGTCAAAAAAACGTCAAGTCTGATCTAGAACAAAGTTTGGAGATAAGGTTTGAATAGGTATATATTATAATAATAAAAACACACACAGGAGTATGGAAGTAATTAGATGCCTACTCTGTTCTAACGTCAATACTTTTACTTTACGTCTGTTACCAAGCTAGGTCTACAGAGATGGAAAGAAAGAAAGAAAGAAAGTAAACGAAAGGGGCTTACTCAAGCGCGTGAGAAAGAAGGAGAATACCAACTTTGAAAACTTTTAATTAACTCAAGGCACCAAATGTTCCCACCGATCCCTTCTTCAGAAGTTTTGTTCTTGTACTCGATGAGTTAATAAGTTTTTATTTTTCTTCTTATATATTTCTCTTTACTGAATATGTAAGCTCTATAAACATGCCGCGATTATACAGGTTGTATCATTTGTTACCAGCGAGAGGTTATGTCGCCATTGGAGTGTAGGTTGCTTGGACTGTAAGGCTTGATTCACACATTTGCCGAAAATAGAAAGCAGATTAGACTTGGGTGGTGTAAAGTAGCCCCATGGCTTCTTTGGTGCTGACAGACAGCTCACAGATGATAGTTGACAGCTTTAAAAAGTTACCAGACCAAATTACGTATCACTACGCCGAAATAGATGATCTTCAAAAACATGTGCTTAGCATCTGTCACTTTAGACAGTCAAAATTTAGGTATATATTTAAATGTTGACTGTTAGCAGTCAGCTGTGAGCTGTCAGTGAGCACCAAAGAAGCCATGGGGCTACTGTAGCTACTCACACACACAAACTGTATGTCGACGCATGATGCGTTGAACCGTTAGCTAGAAACAGCTGATTATTGACATTTTATTTTCTAGTGGATAAATATATATTTTAAATAATTATTCAGATAAATGTTCTCAAATTATTTAACTCTGTCTCGTCAGAATCCAATACATTGATACAAACGCTTTACATTAACGGGTTATTTCAAATCTCCTCGCAAACACCAACGAAGCTGTCTGCTTTATTCTAGCTCTACAGCGCATGCGCACTGATTTGAGATGGCTGGTTCTGAGACTTGATTGGTTCTCCTGTGCCGAACATCTCAGGCAGGCCAATGAAGTAGAGCTGAGTTGAACTTTAGCCGAAAAGCTCACGCAGATAACTCGGGAATGTTGTGATTGGCTTTTAGAGCTCGTCACGTGACCACGTTTCTGTTCTGCGCAAGTTTTTCAGCGAATGCGTGAATACACAGTAACTGTTATTATGCTCTCATCCCCCGCGTTGGTGGAAGATTGGTCTAAGGTGATACTCTCTTAGTAGACTAGACTGCTGATGATGGGGAGAGATCGAGGTTTGAATCTCGGTTGGGTATACTGAGGCTGGTTTTCTCTAAATAGCTTTCCACTCACTATCCACGCAAAATAAGTCAAACTCTCTCTTAATTCAGCCCTACTTCATCTCTACTCCTATCAGAATAAATATGACGATAGCCTAGAGAGTTAGTTGGAATTTAAGGGGCTAATTTTTTTCTCCATTGCCTCAAAAAAATATGAATACACACCCTAGATAATGTGAATAGCCATATTACAACGTTGATTGTAGATTTTCATTACGTTAAATAGAATCGAACCCAATATCACTACTTCCCGGCACAGATTTATCTGATTGCCAAACCATTCCTTCAACTCTGACAAGACGTGTATTAATAACAACTTGTGAGTGTGTGGAATGACAGGCTTCCACCGTGGTTCGGATCTCACGTTAAACTGTAGGTCCTCCATTTCATCTCACTATCACCCTACCATTACACATTAGCGTAAGTGCGTATAACACGAACGGGTAATAAGACGTGGTGCTAATAATAATAGTAAAAATAAAAGTAATATATCTACTGCTACCATTAGACGTTGCTACTTCTCCTTTATCATTAATGGAATGAAAAAACGTGGCTGTTATCAAATGTGATAACGAATATGATTCTATTATTTATTTTGGTGGATAGTGATACCTATTTATTGATTGATATGAACTTAAATTAATTAACTTCAGTTTCTTCAAACTTTTTTTTAACAGGATATACGTATATGTATGTACTATTAATTGCACCTATAAGTTAGAAACGAGGAAGGTTGAATTTAGAGTAGGTGTACTCGCACCTACATGTAGGCAGAGTGAAAAACTTTTTTAGAAAATAAAACCTCAGTACAACCGACTGGGACTCGAACCCCGATTTTATCGTCACCGGAAGACTAGCCTAACAAAAGAGTGACGCCTTATACCATACGACCACAGAAACAGACTTCACACGTATTCAAATGTGTAAAGTCCCTGAGGCCAAAAATATACAACAAATAAATAATAATATAATGTCATGGATTGCAGCCTTTAGTGAACGAGAGTATTCAAGGATGACGTAAAACTGAACTATAGTACTGTTATGCACGCGCAACTGGTCGTGATTTTAAAACAGAGATTGTTTTTCCAGTTTGCACACAACACAATGTATTGACATAAGCAGTAACTCAGGTGAAACACCCATTTTCTGCTGGTATGTAACAACAGACTTTAAAACCTTTTCGAAAATGGGGGACTGGGAAGGACGCTCAATTGTCAAAGGGTTGCTTCGAGGGTACTAAGTTACAGTAACTTTTGAGGAGAATATCCTACATCTTGAGGTCTTTTTCTTTACCGAGGAGGAAGCACCAAACCATATTGAAATTCTAAGTTAAAGTACAACCGCGCATAGTCAAGCAGCCGTGTGTCTTACAATAGTCAAATTTAAAATGTCGAAGATAGGTTAAGGCGCGGAACTGCTTAGTATGGACATTAATAGAATGAGAACCTTTCACAAAATTTGTTCAACCTATTATAAAACCTACATCACATTTATACTCTCGTAAAGTAAATAATATATTCCAATAAACCAGATCAAAATGAACCCTACAATTATATACCGTTCTCATCCTTACACTTAGGTCCATGGCTTGGGTAATAGTGACATTATACATGACGATGTGTTAAAAGAATAACGTGGGTGTGTTTTTATAAACAATATTGTTTTCTACTTTAACTCAAATCCTCGTAGAAAGAAGTATTCTGTTCGTCATATAAATCTTATTCAATATTTTGATAAATGGTGACGTTTCATGAAAACGGATTTTTTTTTTGTGATATCGTCTCTCTGTCGTTGTGTCTGCATCTGGGTTTAGAGCCAAAAGCACTTTTGCAATGGTGGGCTTTAACTTGGTATCTAAGGTTTTCATAAGTTTTTCCAGAGGTATATTTGGAATGAGATATTTAGCCCTATATTTAAGGATAGTTTACTTAAAAGAGTAAAAATATAAATTATTTTTTCTTTTTTAATATCTACTCTAACCATTTTAATTAAATTTCGGATCCATGTACAAAATGGAGCATCAGATTCGTATATGAAATTACATGGATGGTACTTTATATAAGTGGATTATTGGATAACTAGCCGACTCCGTGGTATAGTAGTCAGGACATCTGGCAACGAACCCAGGGGTTCTGGATTCGATTTCCGGCTGGAACTTTTTGCATTCTTCTCTTAAGGGGAATTATTACAATGGTTTCCAGGGTTTGGTAAATTAGGCCATAACTAAGTGGTACGTGTAAACATCCTCTTATGGTGTATTCTGGGTAAGGCTTTGTGCCACCAGAGTGGCTAGTTGTCTGCACATAAATCGACCAAACTGAATGCCATGCCTCTCTTGGCCAGTAATGCCAAATGCTAAAATAAAAAATGTAGCATTTAAAAAAAATATTAAAATTTGAATACTAAATAACTTAGCAACGAAAGTTCTAGTAATATTAAAATTTAATTTTATAGCACTAATAGTTTTAGAACAATAATACAATTTATTTTTTAATTATATGTCCTGGAAATTCAATGTGATTGCTATGCTCTTTGTTGAACATATATACTCAATTTTGTTTCAATATATATATATATATAAGAGCGTATATTATTTCATTTATGCTCGTTTTATGGAATGTGGTGCATTTTTAAAATTTTGTTATTGTAACAATGTATAATATTTTGTTTCATATATCTTACGAGTTTTAAGTAAATATGTCCAATTCTAGGTGAAGGAGTGAAAAAGACTAATGTAAGAAGCACAGTACAGTTTGTTTAATTATTCCGCATCGTATTAGCTGTTAGATCCATTCGTAACTAGTTATACTATTTAAGTAAATCTTTTATTATTTAGAAAAATGTACACCCTTTACGCGTAGGGAAAAAGGGAAAATATTATTGAAAACTCTGACCTATCTACAATCGTTCAACCAAACTAGACAATATGGACATTTGGGCCGGCCGCTTGCTTAGTGGTGTGAGGAAAAATATATTACAATCGGGTTAAATTAATAACTGTTAATGTACACAATCACAGCAACAACTATTCACATTGTAAGAATTAATACGTTTGACAAGATCTAAAAATATATTACACCGTTTTTTTTAACTCAATGAACCGTTCTATTAGGTTATACTTGTTATTCCGATACCAAGTCATGCACGTATTATATAATTCAACTCTGAACATGCATTGCTTCAGCCCTATTACCAGTTCAAAATCATAGTTTAGAGACAGAACGTGGAATACCGGTTAAAACCGGTTATTATTATTTTCGCCTAGATTGTGCAATGACACGAGAAGCTCATATTCCTGTGAAACTCAAGTTATATTCATCCATAATTGAGAGAGAGTTTACTACCTACACTAAATTAGATTAGTTATGACCCTTCGTTAGATAAAATTGTTCCACACTTTCCATATTTTCTTCCCTTGAAAAAAAAAAAAAAGCTCCCTTAGCTAAAACATTTCCTCATGGACCTCGATAATTCTTCAAACAACCTCTTTTAAGGGTGATTTTTTTCTCTCTTTTTATAGAGGCTTTTTTTTGGGGGGGGGGGAGGTTAAGTTATACATATATATTTGAAAACGTATAGGAAGGTAATATGTATGTTAGTCACGACCTGACTATAGTAGGCTTCAGTATAAACTTGCTTAGTTAATAGACTAATAAAAGTTGCCCCCTTGCAAATTGGAGTCATTAAACCGAGTTGGTTTTTTGAAAAGGGGTTGTGGGGTAGGGGATTGGTAAAGTAAAAGATTGGGTAAGGAGGGAAGAGAGTGTTGGGGGGAGGGGAGGGGGTTTGAAAACACACCACCCCTCTCCCCACACCCTTACAAAGTAAGTACTGAGGTGGTAATGGGTTGGTACTTGGTACGGGTGTTAGGGGATGCAGAAACCCTATTTCCAACCCCAACGCTCCCCCCCCCCACCCCCGTCTTCCCCACCTCTCACAACCCATTTTGGCCACTATCAACGGTAACAAATGTTTGTGGAAGGGCAAGAAGCTACTAACTCTAGTTAAAATTATTTTTATGAATTTATAAAAATAATGAAATATTTTTATAAATATTTCTTGGAAAAATACTTGGTTAATAAAGTTATTTTTACACGTTATTAGTATATATTAATATGCCAGTAATCAAACCATTAGAGAACGGTTATATATGTCTGACTTTTAAACTTGTCGAACATTTGAACGAAAAAAATCGTCTTCACCGGGATCTGATCAAAATTTGAGTTCCCAAACCAGAATTTAATGAAAAGTAATAGGTATAATAAACAATAAAAAACTACCAGATTCAGTGGCTATTTTGTCTAACGCGCTACTCTTGTGTTGGACTAGACTACCGAGGACGGAAAATTGATGTTTTATCCACGTTTGGTGCACTGAGGGTGACTTCCCCTAAATGGTTTTCCACTCTACCTCCACGTAAATACGGGTACATTTCCTCTAAATTAAATCTTCCTAATCCCTGGCCCATTCGTGTAATTATTACATAAGCGTATAACCCGAACGGTTAGTAAGACGTGGTGCTGATAATAATAATAATAATTATTATTATTATTCCAGGAATATTAATTTCAAATGTGGAGAAGAAATGAGAAACATTTTTTATAGCAATCTTTATATTGGGGCTCAGTATATAAATATATATTTTTAAAAGTACAAAATCGTACATTTTTGCTTGGATATAATATATTATGAAATTAATTATATATATGTTTTTAAATTTAAAAAAAATACTTTTTATGAATAAAATTTAGTTCAGTTAATTAAATATATATAACAACTACAATCTTTTTTTGCCTAAGATACCCTAAGCAAAATACACTTCAATAAAAGGAAAAGTACGTACGTCTATAACTTTTTCTTTTTTTTTGCACACTGCCCGAAATTAAAACCAAAGCTCAGGTGTAGGAATGTTTATTTATTCAATTTTTTATTTCATCTCGCAGCTCAAATGAGCGAATAGCGTACAGGCGAAGGTTTTGTTTAGAATGAATAAAACAAATCTGGTATAAGTCCTATTATTATAAGAACCTTATGTCCCTATAGTTTTAGAATTACTCTTAGGTTAAGATGATTTATCAATACCATGGCCTTTTAAAGTTTCGAAGTTAAAAGAAGTAATTATTCTTTCCTACACATTTGTCTATATGTCTATTGATAAATAATCATAGAAAGATTAATTTAAATTGTTAGAATATTAAACCGTCACTATCATTCTATAATAAATTAATTAAATCTACAATTTAACGAGTGAGTTTACATATTAATAATTGATCTAAGACCAAACATAACGTATAGCAAATACATTAACACTGTTAGTAAAGAGTTACATATATTGATATTTTTTTAATAATTATATCTATACAAATTTGAAAATAATCCTACAAACAAATTAAATGTATTTTAATACTTAACCAATCAGCGTTAGTCTAGACTGAATTTAATTAAGAGCTTTGATTGTAAGCTATATACTTACAAAACAATCCTAGAACAAATGTAGTTTGTTTTGATATTAACATTCTATTGTTGTTTTAAAACTAGTTTAATCAATAATTTTTTTATAATATACATATTAGTAAAAACTAAGTATTTAATTTAATAATTAAATTTAATATTTAGCACCGCGTCTTACTAACCGTTCGGGTTATACGCAACTAAGTATTAAATAAATTCAAATTAAGATATTTTTGTTTGGTTTTAGCACCTCAACTTATTAACCGTTCAAGTATGTACTAATTACGCTAATGGTTTTTGGGATAAGTAAGGTTATTTTAAGAGGAATTGTACACAAATTTGCGTGGAGAAGGAATGGAAAATCTTTTTTGCAAAAAATCACACTCTATATACCTAGCCGAGATTCGAACCTCAATCTCCTAGTCATCTATCTGTAGTCTAGTCAAATGTAATAGTATCCCGTTAGACCACGTGGCCACCAAAATGGGTCGAAAATTCAGCAATTAAACCTACCAAAATATACAACCCAATTCAAAGGTAATAATTTATATACTAGTGCTTAAAGGCACTAAATTAAAATTGTATTATATAAGTTTTTACTTAAAAAATCGTAATACAGAAGAAATAAATTTTAAATTACTATTATTTAATTTAAATTGAATTCTATCATTAAGTTGACGCAAAGGTTAACCGACAAAAAAAACAAAACATTTTCCAACAAATAAGCCGTAAGAAAATCTTAAGGAAGATACGGTTGATTTAATTAAAGAGTCCCGCGTAGGAGAAGATTGTGTCAGTGTGGAAGCTACGGTTGAGAAGGGGTTGGAAAGGTAAGGAGGGTGGAGGGGGTTGGAGAAGGTAGAAATGTTTATCCCACTCTCTCTCTCTTTTTAAATTGTAACATTGCTGAAGAGTTTTGTGTGAGTCAAGCTGTTTCCTTCTCACATTAACCAAAAGCAAGGCAGGTCCTTTGCAAATAAATGATGGGTAACATTGAGAGTGGAACTTGGCGGAGAAAGTTGGTTTTTGGAAAGGAGTTGTTATGACACGCGGCACACTTCGACTGAAAGACTTGCACACGACTGTGTTTGTGTTTGTGTTTGTGCGTGTGTGTGTTGGGAAGGGCTAAGACAGTAACTGAAGGGGGACGGGAAGCGGAACTTTGTGAAGGAGGTAAGAGTTTAAAGAAAGTTTTTTTTTTGTCTGTTCAAAGAAAGCTCATGAAAGTAAAAGAAGGAACGGGAAGACTTTTCTTTCTTCCGAACTAGTAAGTCTTGTGTTATCGATTTATGATAAACTTTTAAAAAATTTAGTTGCCATTACCAATTTTTTTCCCCCCCTTTAAATTCCTAACTTTTTTATATCTTTCTTCTCTTCTTTTATACTACGTTCTATATTTTCTGAACTTCATATTTAAGAGCGTTCATCGTCGCAGGCTTAAATCCGCTCCTAGCTCATATCTGTGTGTGTGTGTGTGAGATATGAGAGTAAAATGTATAAGAAAATACCTACGATATGCCAGAAATGTGTGCAGTGCATTCGTATTTGAACGATTACTCGACATTTTCCGCGGTGACGATGGGGGACAAAGCGACAAAGTTTCTTGTTAATAACTACAGTACGTCGGGTGACCTGCTGGTCTAGGGGTAAGGTGTCAGACTTCTATGCTGGCGGCCGGGGTTCGATCCCCGGTCCCGGCAAAGATTTATCTGATTTCCAAACCCTTCCTTCACCTCTGACAAGACATCTTGTGAATGTGGGGAATGCCAGACCTCCACCGTGGTTCGGATTCCACGTTAAACTGTAGGTCCTTCATTTCATCTCACAATCACCCTACCATTACACATTAGCGTAAGTGCGTATAACCCGAACGGGTAGTAAGACGCGGTGCTAATAATAATAATAATAATAATAATAATAATACAGTACGTCCCTATTAGACACAATGAAGATATGTGGATAGTGCTTATCTATGAAGACATTATAAAATTGACAAAAACTGCCTTTTAAAAGCCGTTTGTTTCCAAATATAATTTAATATTTCAAAAATGTTCAGTATTAAGGACTTTTAATAACTATTTATATCAACTAATGTTTAATCAGAAATGATCCACGCTCAAGAGTGTTGGTGTAGATTTACGATTTTAACCGACTGTATCAAAGATTTGATTGACAAGTGATGTACACTCTTAACATCTTGGTTTGAATAAAAATATAGGAATAGTAAAAACCATGAGGGATTGTTTCTGAGCAAGTGTAAATGTGAATTTTTGAAGTAGCAAGATCAAATAGAAATATATTAATTTAGCTATAATTTTGTACAATAGGACTTGAGAATTTTTTTTTTTATTTAACAAAGTTTTTAATCATTTAGTGACGATAATGAAGGATGAATGAGTGAGGGGGGGATTTAGAAAAAGTTACCATAATTTAATTATAGAGAGCGTGAAGAACATTTTTATGAAATAAGCTTTTCAACACACTCTAAAGGGATTCGAACGAGAACCTTTATGTCACTCGGAAAATTATACTACTATAAAGCCACATGGCTGACTCAATCACCGACATTAATGTTTACCCACTTCCAGATGAGCTATAAACTCTAAATTTGACATACTTAAAGCCTGTAACTGACAAGGAAATTCCAGAAAGTTAAACATTTTAATTTTTAACCCGAGAAAAAAAAATCAAAATGGGGGAGAAACTTTAAAGACGGTGCGGAACTTTTTTGGAGGTCTCTTATGGCTAAACGGTAAGACCTATCAAAAAACGGCTCTGTAATACATTAGTTTATATCCACTAGCGATCTGGGGGCAGAGTCCCAAACAAGCAAAGCGAGTAATATTATACAACCATGACATTTATCTAAAACTCCTGCCAATGCTGATTGCAAACACTTTGTTTTCTTCAACAAATAAAGAAATAACCTGTTTTATTATATTATTACTAATATATGAAAAATTACTATTTACTAAAACCTAATATAGATTTGTACTAGCTTGATAATTCGTTTCAAATATTATATTATCTTTATGATTTTAAACATTTTTTAATTTCCCCCGACACCTCGTTAGGAAAGTAGGCCTATTGGGGTCGTAAAAATATATTATAGATTAACAATATTTTATTTCAAATATATTTATATAAAACCAATAATCAATGAGCTATAAGCAAATATATATATATATATATAACTTTTCAATTCAACTCTTAGGAAATGAATTTTATTTTATGATCTTTGGCGGACAAAGATATTTCTCTTTTCTCAAATTTTCTGTATCAGTGTTTCTAGTTCCTAATGCCATAGAGTAAGTAGCAGTGTATATTATTTCATTTATAATCTTGGGTATGGTTTTTATACAACAATATATATAGACGCATCGTCTATTTTCACAAAAATTACGAGTTATTAGTAAATGTATATTTTAAGATAATGGTTGGAGAAAGTCTGTGTGTTGTAACGTACCACTTAATTATCATATATGTTTATTTAATAAAATATATTGTGGTATAACAACTCGTAGGTATGCGTCATTAATAAAATAGAATATATATTAGACTCGTCCATTCTTGATTTCCAGTGATAAGGCCGTCTTAGATGGAATCCGAGACGTCTGTATTGAGGTTAATTCTTTCTTAATAATACACTAGTCTTTCTTCACACAATTTTGGTATATTTTCCTTGAATCTTCCTTCTCCAATTGCAAACCAGTTATTTTAACTAAAGTTAGGTTTTCCAGTCAATAACTTGAGCGCGGTTATAGTTTCTTCCAAATTTATACAATAGCGAATTGAAACAAATTTTTAAACTTTAACTAATTATTTTACTATTTTGATCCAAGTAGCTAAAATTAAAGATCACATGGAGATAAATTACATTTAAAACACTTATATATACAATTAAATCAAGCTATAATTATTTCATTAAATATTCAAAAAAACTCTTTGTATATTTGGTTATAACAAAACAAATTATTAGCGATGAAATAGCTCCACTACTAAAAAGGAAAAAAAAAAAAAGAAATTATTTAATTCTCACTTTGCCCGAGAGAGAATTGTTAACTTTTATTTCTCAACCCCATAGCACAACAAGAGTGGCTAGGGTGTTTGTAGAGGGGGTCAAGGGGTGAAGAACAGAGGAAAGGCTGTATTTTATAGGGGGGCGGTGTGTGGCCAGAGTTTAGTAGGCAGAATAAAGAACAACTGTCATAGTAGATTATCCCAGGCCACGACGAGTCAAGTTTAGTGGATTTACGTGGAAATAACAGACTGGGAGGCTAGAGAAAAAAAAATGTAAAGAAAAATACAACTAGAGAATATAGAGAAACAGAGAAACAAAGAGGAAACAAAGAATTGAAAACAAAGAGTGGCGTGAATTATGTTATAATATAAAATAAATAAAATATAAATATAATAGGGAAGGAAGAGTAGAAAAAAAAAAGGAATATAGAGTTAGAAAATTACCATCGAATTTATAATGTAGTGTAAAGGTTGACTGAAAACGTCATAACTAGAACAAAAGAGGTATTTTATTTATTTTTAACAAAAATAAAAAGAGATGGGAACAAGTCTAGGAAAGGAATAAATACCAAGGAACAGAAAAGGAAAAGCAGTGTTAGGAAGAAAAAAAAGTATGGGAGATGTGGTTGGGGGAGGGGGATGAAAAGGGCTGGCTTAAGGGGGAAGAGGCTATTTAACGATTCACACCACGCAAACACGAAAGCGCTACATAACAAAACTACCTTCCTCTTTCGTTTAAACTAAGAGACCTATTCCTTCTGGCTGCCATCCCGTTTGGAGGGGGGAGGGGGGGGTGCCACGAGTGAGACCTGTATGCAGATGCTCGTTTTCCCCCTCCCCCCCTTTTCACCCCTTACCTTACCACAACCCGCGTGACACATCCACATATCACCTCAACTACAACCCACCCACCCCCACCCTTCCCAACATCAGTTCCCCCTTAAAACTCCCACCTAAAACCCTTACGCTACTTGCAAACAACACTTCTTTACGTGTGACCCATTTCCTTCCCCTTACCCCTTTCCTCTCCCACCCTCACCCTGTTTGTCTTACGATAAAATTCCTGACTTGGTACAACTAGAACAAACTTTAAATGGGATGGTTTTTCGTTCCATTTATATATTCCCTATAGGATTTGGAACTATTATAAGAAACTTGATAGAAAGATGGTGAAATATAACGAATACAACGTTTTTAAATTAATCTATCTCTTTAATACGAAAGTATATATTCTTGTTAGAGCCAATATCCACCTATATTTTCTCAATCTTTCTGTTACAATGTTAATATAATATTAGCACCACGTCTTACTATACGTTCGGGTTATACGCTATAAGTACTAATTACGCTAATGGATTAGGAGTTGGGAAGGTTGAATTAGAGGAAGTGAACCCGCATTTGCGTGGAGGGATAGTGGAAAATCATTTAAGAAATATAACCCCCAGTTCACCCGACCGAGATTCGAACCTCGATCTCCCCGTCCTCAGCAGTCGAGCTCAACACGATTAGCGCGTTAGCCGACTACACCACCGAGGCGGGTGTGTAACAATGATCCTAGTTCCTAATGCCATAGCGTAACAGTGTATATTATTTCATTTATAATCTTTGGTGTAATTTTTCTACAACAACATATACATTTATTATTTATTTTTCCAAATATTACGAGTTTTTAGTAAATGTTTATTTTAAGATAAAAGCGGGAGAAAGTCTTTGTGTTGTACCGTACCATTTAATTTCCATATATATTTATTTAAAAAAAATATTGTGGTATAACAACTTGGAGGTCCACATCACTTAGAACTTAGAATAAACATTAAACTTGTCTAGTCTAGATTGCAAGTGGGAGGTCATCCGAGTCAGAATACAGGTCAAAGTTGACAAACGATGACTTAAATAGAAATGAATTGGCTTGAAAATGTGAAGCTACTATTAAATTTACAACAATTTTTTACTGAGAGTCTAAAAGGTCACTTTCTTTACCCTCCTGTTCTCCCCCCTCCCCTCCTCACCCATATCGACACATCTCTTTAACCCCTGGAGCTATTGCGCTCATCTTTGGATAAGGGGTACCCTTTGAGACCTTATCTTAAAAATATATCCCTCCAAAAAACTCTATGATCTCCCTCGCCCCAAAACGTATCCAGAGAGAAGTTCTCTCACCCTTTCCAGACTCCTTTCTTCCACCCATCCGGAAGAATTTCGGAACTATAATATATAATTTGATAAGCCCGTTTCCATTAATAGAAATTACGAGGAAATGATTTAACAGATTTTGACAAAAGACCACTCATTTTAACGCTTTGGAGTCCAGAATGTCGGGAAAAATAGTAGTTTTCCCCGGAAAACCCGATTTTCATAGAGGATATACAATTTTTCATTCTTTGTTTAATCACTATGGAAACCGTTCTTTTTTCCATGATTGTAACTCTCTAAATAAAATATATTATCACTTTGCTAAAAAAAATAATAGCTCAATCTTAATTAATTGTTGACCCGAATAAATCACAATTTTCTTTTTGGATTGGAAGCTGGTCATATCTAATATAAATTGAGATTCCTAAATTGGCGAAACATTTATTTTTTATTGGAAAGTTTCTATCGTCTTGTTGCATTTTAAATCAATGATATGTATCATAATTCGAAAATTAAAAAGGTTAAGTTGTTAAGCTAGTGAGAATATTGTCTATGTTGTGTTTTTTTCGTGCATAGTAAATGGATTTTTATATATGTTTTGGTATGTATTAAAAGTTCAAATATGATTAGAGAATCTTGAATAAATCACAATTTTCTTTTTGGATTAATATTTAAATAAAAGTTTGTTCCCTCTAATACTTTATCATGCATTCTCCCTTAACTATTCTCTTTCTCTCTCACCATACACTCTCACTTTCTCGCTCTCATACACTTTCTTTCACACACACACACACACACACACCCTCTTTCTCTCTCTCCTCACACCTACTCTTTTTCTCTTCCCCAGTATTTCTCTCTAACACATACACACACTCTCACTAGCACTCGCTCACACTCACTCGAACTCTCATTTGTTATTCTAAGTCTCTTACGCTCATTTCATCACAACTCACACTCTCATTTTCACACTCACACTCTTTTTCTCACTAATATTAATAATAATAGTAATTGTAATATATATACTAATAAAACTAAATAGTTAGTAAAATTAAGAAAAAATTAAAGAAAACTCATATACATTTATATATAAATGTATATATGATATATATGATATATATATATATATTTATATATATGTGTGTGTGTGTGTGTGTGTGAGTGTGTGCTGGATGGTACAACCGTACATATTTTCTAATTTGAGTTATTATAGTTTGTATATCATTCCCTGAGCCAACAAACCAGACAGTACAATACGATGTCTACATGCCAACAAGGATGAATTCTAATAATACGAGATTTTTTACGTTTGTCTTTTTATAAAAGTATTGTCTTCTCAAAGGGTAGACATTTCAATAATAATTTTCATATCATTTCTCCATTTTAAATATAATAATAAAAAAAATATTTTTTGTGATGCTACTGAATATCACGGGTAGAAGATCAAATGAAAAAGTTCCGTGTCTCTGTACTTGGGTATATATATATATATATATATAAATATGTCATATAATAAATCTACGTTCAAAGCAAAAATATGGGAGCGTAAAACTAGATGTTTTGTGACTCTGCATGCACTTGTAAGTTATCTGCAGTCGTGCATGAATTTTGACTAGAATTATTTCTGGTGATGGGCTTGGAGACAAGAACTAGAACAAAGAGAGTTTTACATCAGTTAATGTAGCTTCTTCGCTTTAAAAGGCTTTACGTCTGTTAAAGCAGAATATTTTATTTTGTACTGGTATTTATTTGCCAAACAACTTTTATCTATTTAAAAAGCAATAAAACGTGTACTGGTACTTATTTGCAAAACAACTTTTATCTATTTTAAAAGCTACAAAGATTTATTTTGTTTAAATATATGTCATGTAACTAGCTCATAAATTCTAAATAATTGTGTTTCAATAAATACATGAAAACTTGTATCTTTGTTTGTGTAGTTTTAACATTAAAAGGTATGCGCTTAGGTGGCCGCATAGTATTAAGGCGTCACATTTGCAATAGGCTAGACTGTCGATAATGAAGGCCCTGGGGTTCTAATCGCGGTTGGGTGAGATGAGGGGGAATTTTCCTAAATGGTTTTCCACTCTCCTTCCAAGTAACTTTTGTGTAAACTTTTTTTGAATTCAACCTGAATGGATAATAAGACGTGGTAATAAAACAATTCACTAAAAGTAGGGTTTTAGATTGAAGTCGCCAATAACTTAATTTTGTTTCTTTATGAGTAGTGATAGAACAATTTAGAGTGGAGAAATTTAAATTCAAAAGCCTATGTTCAAAGCCAAGCTAAGATAGTTTTTTTTTCTCATTACGATTTTTATATCGCTTTCTAGCGAAAATTAATTTGTCTTACCATCAAAATTATTTCCCAATATTATTTTTGATTGAACATTTAGTGACAATAATAGCTCATGCTATTGGTAGGCCATAGCTAAAACATAAAAATTAATTAATAACTTGTACTACCATGGGGGTCAAACATTTTATGAAGTCCCACTTGTTTTAGAGGACGGTTATTGGGGATGGAACGGTGAAAGTTAAAATTTCTGCTAGATGCATAGGGGGTAATTTTTCACATTTGCGTTATCACCTAGTATTTCGAAATATATTTTGATTAATTTTAATAAGGATATAATATATTAATATTGTATAAAAGTATAACTGGTTGCTTTGTACAATTAATATTAATTAGTAAAGTTTATATATTGTTTTGTTTGATATAATGTTGTTGTGATGACAAAGATATTAATACGTCTAAATAATTTGTTCACAAATTAATGTCCTAAACTTGAAAAGTCTATTACTAAAACAATGTTATTGCATGTGAGAAGTTAACACAAATATTATTGCATTAATGCTCCTGTTAAATCAATTTTTATTAATCTCATTCAATGCAGTAGGATTTTTGTAATGTGTTCAAATTTTATTTGTAATATAATTATAACAATATTAACATTGTTAACACTATACCCTTAAATAACCCCAAAATTTAGAAAACTTACTTAGCATTGTTCTACTATGGTATAATATATAAAGTTTGTATCATAATGTAATACATCATGTTAAGACAGTGTAAACAGACTATACGTTTGACTACCTGGTGTTAAGGGAGCACTTTTATAAAGAAATTGGCCTATAATATTTGTGTAACTTTATCATTCTTTTTTAATAATGTTCGTATTTATTTGGTAAGTAATAATAAATGATAAAATTAAATCTTTTTTTACTATTTTATTCGCTTCTCCTTATAATATGAGCTTTATTATGCTATGAAGACATGTTTCGGTTCCATCTGCTACGCGAATAATGAAGACTAAATATCAAATAAGGAGAAGGGAATAAAAGCATAACAAAGAAGATTTCATATTATTAATATTTTGTTATTTAAAAAAAAAACCTTTGTTATTTGATTCCTTAGCTAGGCTGATAAAGATGCACCTTTTACTATACGATACCCGCCTCGGTGGCGTAGTTGGCTAACGCGCTTGTCGTGTTGAGCTGCTCGACTGCTGAGGACGAGGAGATTGAGTTTCGAATCTCGTTCGGGAGAACTGAGGGCGGTTTTTCCTAAATGGTTTTCCACTCTCCCTCCACGCAAATGCGGGTTCACTTCCTCTAATTCAACCTTACCAATTCTTAATCCATTAGCGTAGTTAGTACTTAAAGCGTATAATCCGAACGGGTAGTAAGACGCGGTGATAAATATTATTATTACTATAGGATTTTTACTAATCCCCACCTCTTAAAGTAATTCATTAATAAAGTGCATGTTGTACTTGTTAATTAATATAGGTGTGATTAAAAAATGTCTTTAGCCTAACAATCTAGAATAAATCGCAAAAGAAACCGTATAATATATCAACTTACACCATATAAGTTTTAAAAATATGTATTACAGTGAAAAATATTGTTTCGCCGAGAAAGAATAATTCTAAAATTTAGGTTCATTTCCAAATTTTATACCCTTATCGGTGGTAAGGTGGTCTATGATGTCATGCTTTTAACAGACTGAATTTCCAGTGAAGGGAAGTTTCTGGTTAAAATCTCAGTCGGGTGAATGTTTTTTTAATTATTTTCCAAGTATCTTTAATTAAAATGCAGGTAAAATGCTAAATTTCTCAGATATACCACATTAGCTTATACATATATATATATATATGGGGCTAATCTGGCTATATATATATATGGCTAATCTGGCAATAAACTTTATCAAACATTACAATTATTGCTATGATGCAGTTTTTCAGTGTGCATTATTTTTTAAGAGTGTACTTAATTAAGTATATTTTAAAAAAATAAGTAGGTAACCCTCCCACGGTAGCAATATCAAAAAACTACATTCATATGTGCTTTTTAAGGATGAATATTTTCTAGATTAATGATTTTATTAGAAACATTAAAAAATAAAAGAACCCTCCATAAAAGCCTTAAATCAACCTAGGAGAAGTCAATTTTTGAATATATAAATATTTTGAAAGAATAAGTTAATTTTAAGCCAACAGTGGTGGTTTAAGTCACGGTTCTCTTTCGAATCGTTCTTACGTTCACTTGGGCCTAATTTCTTCTCCAAATAATACTATCTATAAAATCAAGCCTTACTTTAGAGAGGAAAATACTTGAAAGCTTTCTGTTCGGTTGAAAAATATATATAGAAAATATAGAAAAAAAGAGAGAGGACTTTTTTTTTAGCAGAGCTGGTGAAGGGGGTCTTTTTGTTCGCAACGTTAGTTGAGGTATTATATTAAGTCCATCCATTTTCCTCGTTCAACCATTTACTTTCTTTTCATGCGCCTTCTTATACTGTAAAAATATTGATTCCATTCAAGAGCCAAAGGAAGCTAGCAAATGTTCGCTACTGTTACAAACTGGAAACTAAGCTATCAGGGATAACATTTTTTAATGTAATTGAAGGTCTTTCCTTCACACAATAAGAGGAGAAAAATAAAGGCAAATATATATATACATCTCTGCCTGTTCTTTCTCCTTTTATTAGAGTTATATATATAATTTTTCACTAGAATTTGTTGACATGAAATTCCTTTTTTTCATTTTACTTATATTATCCTTATCAAAATCTTTAAACTATCGATATTAGAGAAATATAAAATAACACCATTTTTCAAATATATATATATATATTTTGTATGACCATTCTAACGGTTTTCCAAGCCAAGTATTTAGTAATTAGTTCGTAAATTTAAAGTATGACCTGTACAATATTCAAATATATCAAAAGGAAATATTTTGGCTAGCGGTTAAAATGTCTTAATTTAAGTCGCGAAAAAGAAGCTGACTTCTAAATGGATACAGAAAAAAAACACTCAGTAGGTTAGTTGAAAATTTGACCATTTAAAAGAGAGCACGTTTTAGTGTTGATGGGCAAAATGATATGTACTTATAGTAAATGTAATAGATAGATAGCAAGAGACATTCAAAGTTATGTTGAGTTTCGACTATCGGCTTATTAGATTGAGGTTGATTTTAAATTAATAATTTTTTGCTCTTTTACCACAAAAATAGGGGTTAATTTTCTTTATATTCTATCTTTATCCTCACTGCCCCAGTTGAGAAATTAAATGAGGAGAGCCTGGATAAGCAACATTTTTTTTTGGGGGGGGGGGATAAAATTATAACTACAAATAAATAAATAAAGTTAATATCAATTTATATGATAGACCACTTATGTGACCACGTGGTCTACCGCGCTACTCTCACAGTAAATTATACTGCTGGTTACGGAGAAATCGAGGTTCGAATCTCGATCAGCTGTACTGAAGTTATTATTTAAAATGGCTTTCCACTCTCCCTCCCCACAAATGCGGGTAGACTTCCTATAGATATAAGCTTCTTTATACCTAAAAACATCAGCGTGATTAATAAGCTATCCGAATGGTTAGTAAAAGGTGGTTCTAAAAAAATCAATCAGAAATTAAGAGAACATTTTGACCATGTTTGGAATTGATCCCTAAACTGTATAATATCGGGAGAAATCTATAAAGTGAGGTTGGTATACCAAATTGTGTGTACTCACCATAAATTGATTTCAAAAAAGTTGTTAAATTTATTCACCAAATAATATGTTCAATGTTAGGCAGCAGACTTTGAACAGTAATTTTAAATAATTTAAAGGAACAATCCCCATGAAAGATAGAAATTGTCATCATTTATTAAAGTGAAGCCTCCACAAAGATCTAAAACACCTTCTTTATCATTTGCTCTTAAAAGTAAGCTACGATTGCAATAAATATTTTTAATATAAATATAATTAGCTGGAGGTGGGGCATGGTATACCATTGAATATGATATAATCCTGTATATTTATGTATATATTATGCCTTCAAAAAAAAAAGAATAATCTAATATATTACTTTGTACGTCGCTTTGTTTGGGGAAAAGTTAATTTAAAAAACAACTACCACAGTAGAGTTATTATAAAATGTTCTACCGAGTTTTTAAGCTCTTCTTTGTGGTCGACTCAAATGTAGACGGTGAGAGACGCAGGGGGAAGGGGGAATGAAGATGAGGGGGGGGGGTAAAGGGGTAAGGGGTTATTTCTACCAAAGAAGTTGAGTCACCCTTCTCCTTATTGCCATCGTATCTCAAGAGACACTGGTTTGTGCTGCCTGTAATGAAAAGGCCCACCACAGTTTCCCTGTGAAATATTGTTGTTCGTTGTCTTGCGTGAACGAGAAATATGAAAAGATGCTCTCTGCTTGGGGGTTGGCGTCAATTCGGTTGAATTTAGCTTGCCACAAAGAACCTAAAATGAAAACATTTTGTGCTTAATGGGGATGAAGTGGAGTTTGAAAAGACAGAGATGAATAATGTACGATTCTTTAAGGCTTGGGAGGAAATTTGAAATATAGTTCTTAAATAAAATCTTATGTCAACTATATATAGAGAATAAAAATAAAATTTATTTTCTCACTAATAAAATAAAGCCCAAGTTATTTGGCTACGTGGCATTCATGCTTTAAGTATCACCACACAAATGTTGAAATAATACCTACATTTTATTGGTGCCATATACTGATAGCCTGAGATGAGTGACTCATGTTCAGAAGACCAGAAAGTCATGAGTTATTTTAAAATGTATATTTTATCTTAAAATTTTACTCATGCCAAACGGAATACATATGAGTAAATATGTCCCGAAGGGATTAAAAATAATACAAATGAGGCTTGATCTTTAATATAAAGAAAATATCGTGTCCTTCCTTCTTTCCGAATTCCCGCAGCATGAATTGATGTTAAAAGTCGTAGAAATCTGAAATTTAGAAGTCAGATAGAGGGACCCTTCTGTACAACCAAAAAATTCACAAAAAGGGAAATTTCATTATAGGGCACAAGAAATGGGGGAGTTTTTTTTCTGGGGAGGGGGGGGGGTATAAATAGAAAAATTCTATTGGGAATGATAGATCGTTGAAATTTGGTAGTAAGTTAGAGGTACTAATCCGAACAATCAAACAGTTCTTAAAATTTGAGATTTTAAAGTTGATGCTAAAGAAATAGGGTAGGGGAGGATCAAAACTTTCAAAACTACTTAAAAGGTTGTATAGAACTTAAACTTGGTAGGAAGGCTTAGGGAACACTATAAATAACCAAAAAGCTAATGTGTTTTTAAATGGGAATCTGGTTAAGTGGAAGGGGAGAATAGTAAGAGAAAACCATATTTTTTTTTGTAGAAACAGAAAAGTAAATCTGCCTGGAATGTGGTGGTGTTTCTACAAATTTATGGATGAGATTTGAATATTATTTTTAAATATTATTTATGAGTTAGCTGATGAACTGTGGTCAAGGTAGTGTAAAACTCTGAACATACCTTAATAACAAAGTCTGCCTCTGTATTGGTAATATTGAATATTGCTCTTTATTATTTGCCTGGATGTCAAATTAATACTTCACTGCCAAGGTACAATTTTGAAGGCCAGCTGAGCATCACGGTTGACCTTGGTACTACCCTTCTCTATTAAGCTGTCTCACCCAACTCATCGATTGTAATTGTTATGTTTGTGAATAAAAGAACTATCTTGTTACCTCTTTGACAAATATTTCTGAGTGGTAAAGGGGTTTGGGGGTAGCAACTTGTCTTACGTCACATGAGTCCAGAGCGCTAGTCCGAAGTTCCTTTGACGTCTGGATCATTTCCAGGAACTTTGTGGTCACCGGTATCAACAGATTTCACCTTAACAAGACTTTTATTTTATCTGTGGGACTATCTGAAGGAAATTGTCTAACCTACACGCCCCCGGGGAGTGAATGGTTTGAAAGAGAACACTACAAGCAAAATAAGTTATATCAGTAAACCCCTTGCGAAACTTTCGCAGAGACAACTTTCCCCTCTCCCCCCGGCCCCCCACCCAAAAATTAGTCTTTTGTTTGGTTGTTGAAATTAAATAATCAGCGGAGTGTATATAAACAAAATAGCAACGAGGGTTTATCTTCGGTAAATGATACAAAAATATTGTTAGATTTTTATTTTAACTTAATTTTTAAACAAAAAATGTGTTTTAACGTAAGCTTGGTATGCTGTCAGAAGTCGGTAAAAAGAATCCAATCCACTCATACCTTATTCATCGCTGTAGGCTTTGTATTAGTTGATAAAAAGGGATGTAAACAACATAAATAATATATAGTATCGATGACACGATACTCTAACGAACTGTGCCTTGAAAAGGAGGGTTGATATTTTCATTGCTTAATGTAAAACTAAAATAATCTCCCAGAAATAATGTACATTTAAGAAGCAAGATATTGTCACTTACACTATTCGTGTCACGATAAATCCATAGTGAGATCCATAGTGAAATGCATCAGTTTTATATGAATGACCCTGCACAATACCGGATATTAGTTTTGGGAGGGGAATATTTAGTGTAGTCCTAGCTTAGGTTAATTTGTAAATCCTGTACTGACACAATACTATGCAGATTTTATAGACTTCATTTTATAAGATATATAATTATACCCATTTTCAAATACCATAAAAACAGTGTTATAATTATATTATTAAATTTGCGTAAAGATAGATTTTCGATTTAAAATGTATAAAGATTTAAGAAACATGATTTTTTCTGTATCTTAATTATTTAACTCTATGATTTGTTATTATGGCATTGGAATAAAAAGTTTAAATGATTTCATGAAATAAGATAAAAAAAAACTAATAATAAGAATTTCCCAGGAAGATCCAATATATTCAGCTCCTAATCTCCTTTAATAGGCAATATAGCTCCGATTGGATGCTTTGTTTTGGTTCATATTGTATAACGATTGAAACCAGATATTGTAAACGAGATGGTCAATGATAATAATCATAAAATATCTCCCTATTTCATTCAACTAAATTACATCTCTTTTATATATCTGAGTAAATATGAGTTCTTCAATTTCTAATAGAGGGTCGTAGTAGCTTATAAATAAATTTCAATGAAATACTCAAATATTTATTGGGTGTATGGTATTGAATATTAACCAAGAATATATTTACTCTTGTTCAAAAATGTTTTAAAGTAGTTCTGAATATAGCTTTATATTTCTTTCATTTATATGAATGCTCCACCCCTCCCCCAGATGGAAGCGTTTACTAATATAGCCTCCACTTATCAATCCCAATTATTTTTAATAAATATATATTTACGTGTGTGCTTTCCCTGTTATGAATTCTGGCCGGAATCTTTTTAGTTCTTGTTGAGCTATTATAAGCCAATTATAAGCCAAATAGAACACATCAACTTTAATAATTTAAATAAAACCTTTATAGGCTTCAACATTTCAATAAACTTATATATTTGTAAACGAGAGCGTTACCAAACACTGTTTTAAAAAAAAAGATAAATAAATTTATCATTAAATTAGATTATATAATTTTACAATTTTAAATTATTGTTAAATAATTTAAAGTTAAATGTATATCCATAATAAGTTTAAATACTCGAAACCACTTCGGTGTTAGAATGGTTAAACGGAATCATTCTCAAAACAAACTATTACGATGGTGATTTTTCAATGATTGGGATTTCAAATCTGGGTTGGATGTTCTGAGATTGTTTTATTTCTTATTCGTTTTCCAATTTCCACACTTATAAAGGTACATTTATTCTAAATTCAAACTTCCTTGTCTCTAACTCACAAGCAGGGCCCACATAATAATAAAATGTAATTTTTTTTATTGGTAATAAGTATATAAAATCTGTTTATGATCTTCTGGTTGTATAGATATATATAAATTATATATATATATATTTGGTAATTTAACTTTAGATCATATTTTCTTCGTTGCCGTCCTATAAAAGTCAATTTTAATAATTTCTAGGAGTTTTAAGTCATTTTTAAGCCATTTTAAGGCATTTTAAGGCATTCATGTTATTTAAGAAAATGCTTAATAAATTTGATATTTTATAAATTCATTCTCATTTCATCATACACTTGTCGGATATTGGAAGATAATGTAGGCTATGAACTTCATGTTCTGTTTGATTGTTTTGTTGTAAAATACATATTTCTGGTGAGACTCTGAAACTAGGCTGGATAGGATTTCCTTAGGATAGATAGCTGTAACTTCTAAAGCAGATATGTATATATCAATGCTATGATTAGTAGAATTGAAAGAGTTAATTTGTTTAGTTTACCTTTTGTAAAACATATTTTTGATTTAGTTTTGTTCACTTATAACAACTCTGTTTTTAATATTTTAAGGT
Organism: Timema californicum; assembly: GCA_902141385.1. Lineage (NCBI taxonomy): Eukaryota > Metazoa > Arthropoda > Insecta > Phasmatodea > Timematidae > Timema > Timema californicum. The sequence continues at coordinate 281,188 of CABFOW010000218.1, forward strand.
AATTTTTTGAAAATTGGAAGTACTTTTGAGATTTTTAAGGCAATATTAGTCATTTCGTGATGGTTTTTAGGTCATCAAATTACAGACCCTACTCTTAAGTGTAATTAGTGCAACCTGAACTAATAATTAAACGCGTAGACAAATAAAATATTTCTATATATATTATTTAAATTAGACATTTAATCAAAATATTGATAACAATTCCATATAAACGCTTTGTGATCACTATAATCAGTGTTCTTAGTCAAGTGTTTAATCAAAATGTTTAATCCTTTTAGTGCAATAAATTCTTAATTTGCTTTTGACCTTACACTTTACGTTACGTGTTCAGTTTTTCTAATAAAGGTATTAAATCAATTAAAGGGCGATAGTTTAAATGTTTGTTTATACATCTACCTATTAGTACAGAACATTAGTCTTTAGCACCAGCCACCCCCTTTTATGGTCTCCTAGGGGTAGATTTACACAGTTTGATGGATCTCCAAGGGATAGGTATTTAAATCCTGACTAGGGATGTGAATTATATCAGGTAGGATTTGTGGGGGTAGGAATAATCTATAATCGATTATACACCAATCCCTAAAATAGAAGCAAACTTAAAAAAGATTGATTAGGAATATATTTGTATTCTTTTATCACATTCTTAAATCATGATATTTAGGAATACTTATAGGCTCAATTTATATTGATATCGATAACTGAGTAAAATGGGAACATACAAATATTAAATCATATTATATCTATATTAATACACTATTAAAGGTTATACTAACAGGAAATATTAGTTCTATCTCAGATGAAAAATAAAATAACTAAAATATTTGACTATAGAGTGATTGTCCACTAGCATCAGTGTTGAAGTGATTTAATGGGTAAGGCTAGTAATTGCCTAAATTTCCTGTGGCATAAAGGTTCAAGGTTCAAATCCCACGTAGCCATATTGATATTGGTTTTTTTGGAAATAGTTTTCCACTCTTCCACCTATTACGCAAGAGTAAATTAACTTTAAATTGTAACTTCAACATCCATATTGTATTAGTGTAATTAAATGTGACACACCAGTTCTGGATGTATCTGTGCACCACATCTTAATACCCATTCGGGCTGCTTGTATATTTAAACCAATGAGAAAGGGCCGTGGGAGTTAAAGTGAGGATAAAGTGTACCCGCATATGCATGGAGAAATATTGGGAAACAATATATAGGTCAAAACACCCTTAGTACTCCCAATAAGGGTTCGAACCCTAATCTATTTGCCATTGATATTAATTGGCAATATAACAAATATTTTAATTAGAACTGAAAAGGTAAATATAAAAATAACTTCAAACCGTCAGTCATATCATCTGAGCGTCCGCTGTCTGTTGGCTAATCTAATGCCAACCTTTGCTGATGGAGGGTTTTGTGGTGCCAGCACAACAAAACCCCGGCTGTTTATCTCAGTTTTATAGATTAGAGCTGCTACTTTTTCATTCAAGTAGTAATTATATAATACTTACGTGCACTTTTAGAGTTATTATTTGTAAATATTTATGTATTCATTTGTAAATATTCAGATGAATGATTGTCTAGTTAAAGTTTAACCTAGCTAAATTTTAACCTAGATAAAGTAAAATATAATCATTTTTGATGAATTTTGATTCGTGGTAGAATATATTTTCTATGAAAGGCGATCTAAAAAAATACTAGCTTACATAAATAATCTTAATATATTTTGTATTTATTGTTTATATGCTAATTAACTTAACTTAACAAAGCTTTTACAAAGTTTAAATTTTAAAATCATAAGTCTTAAAACGACTAGAATGTATTTAAAAGAAAACAAAATTTTTTAACTAATTTTTTAAAACTGTATCTTATAAAAGTTTTTAAACTAACTCTTTCAAAACTACGTCTTATAAAATATTTTTTAAATATCTTTTAAAAACTGCGTTTTATAAAGTGTATGACGCTATACAAATACGTAATATTCACGCAAATGTTTTATAGAGAAAAGGAAGGATGTAATAGATAAATCGTACCCACATTTGCGTGTAGAGAGAGTGGAACATATTTTAAGAAATGTCCACCTTAATATACACGGATGGGATTCGTACACCGATCTTTCTGTCTATGACAGTTCAGCCTTTTGTGGGAATGTTGATTTAAACCAATCGGCTACAAAATTTGGCAATTTTGTATTACAAATAATGTTATATACATATGAGTGAACTAAAAAAAGTAAATGGTAGGTTCTACCAAACAATCGAAAATAACTTTTTTTATTTTATGTACTAGAACTTGGTACAAATGTTTAGAATTTTTTTTTTCAGTTTAATACTTTTGAAATGTTTTCTTGGTAAAAACAAACATCTTATTCAAAATAAACCCCCTTTTTTCATAAACATTAAACTGAACACATATTTAGCACATCCTAAATTTTCAGAAATAAGTTATTTAAAACTTCACTAAAAGTATTTTTAATTTGTAAAAATGGAAATGTATTTATATTCATAGTAAAATATCATTATTGAGATTAATTTTTAACTTAATTTTCAGCAGCCATATTGAAAAATTTCAAATTTTCTAGAATTTTTCTTAAGTAAACTACCATTAAATTAATGTATTAAAAATATTGTTGATCATGTAATATGGCCCAAAGCGTGTATTATGAAAATAATCGTTAGACTGGTTCTCAAAATTTAAAACAATACAAAAATCAGTCATTAGTAAACTACAATGATTTAATTTTTTTTAAATATATGTATTTTTATAATGTCAAAAATTTTACACATACCCATTTTGAGCCAAATTTCCAGAGCAATTTTTTAACTTATACAAGTTTTTAAAATTCCATTCATTAGTAAACCACCTTTAATCACGCTTCTCTCCAAAAAACCAGTATACAGTTTTATTTATTATGTCAGTCTCTCCTCAGATATACTTATAAATAAAATCGTTAGTCATTTTCAAAATATTTGGAATTTTTAAAACTCACTCTTTTATAAGCTATCCTTTAGCGAATTTGTATACAAGAACCAAGAATAACTTGTTATTTAGGAGATGAAAAACACCATAGATATTTTCCAAAATTTTGACATTAGAAAAAAGATCAATCATTAGTAAATAGTTCTTAATTTGAGGATTATGGTAAAATTCAAGAAAAGTCCTGAAGCATTGGCATATAGCAACCAAATATAAAGTTTGAAAGAAATCCATCAAACATTTTACCAGATTTGGGACCAGGGACGGACAGACAGACAAACATGTGGGCCGACAGAATTGTGAAATGTTCTTTTGTGTGTTCGGACACACATAACACGTAAATATTCATCAAACTCTCGAGATTGAAACTTTTAACGAATACAATACTTTATTTTTTTTAAATAAAAAAAAAATACATTAGTTGATTGTCAGTAGAGTAAATTTGGACTTTATCTACTAACACTCCAGGCTCTCCCTCCCCCCTTACCCCCCATTCAGTCTCTTGGAGTAGTAACTTACAACCTAAATCACCCCCCCCCCCTATACCCCGACCCCTCTCCATAAAACCCAACCGTCCAACAAGTCTAAACTAGTTCAACCCCCGTGAAGTATACAACCCCCACGAGAAGTAGTAGTGGCGTCTCGCGATGAAATAAGAGAGAGAAAAACTGTTTCTGTAGAGGGGGCTTACACGACTGGTTCCAAGGAATCACTGCTCTAGTGACTTCTTTTCTTGCGGATATTACGTCACAACTTGCCAGTCATAACAGTAAACCTGAGGGTTTCAAGACCTTTGTAAACGTAGAGAGACATTTTTTTTTGTAGAAAAAAAAATAGAGAAGACACTTTGAAAAAAAAAATACGAGAAACTTTAAGATAACATAATACAAGATATGTACAGGAAGGGAAGTTGATATGGGGGAAGGGGGCTTGGAGTAGAGTAAGTAGTTAGATAGGTAAGGGCTAGAGGGTAAATGTTTAAATCGTAACTGAGGAGGATCATAATCGAAGAAACAGCGAAAAAGGAGATCATAAAAGTTATCTATACCTTTTCAATGACTTTTATTATATTCATTTTATCTAATATATAAAGAGGTTAAATTTTATATATTACTGATGGTATAAGATTAAAATAAGAGGATAGCATAATAAACCATAAAAAAAATATGCTTCAGTTATAAAACTAGACCCGTTCATAAAATGTTTGTTGAATTAATTTGGTTGGTTGATATTAAATTACATTTTTAGTAGATCTCTAAATCCCATTTTTGTTTCTTAACTATCTCAAAAAATATATTTATAATACAATTACTATGAATACCTTGGTTTAAAATGACAATTTTGAGCAATAATCGGTAAAAGTAGTTCAATAGACGTGTAATAATGACATTTGGCGTTGGTAGCACCCACAGAACCTAACATTTTCTGGTGTTTTGAGGAAAACTATTGTGGCAAAAATTACAAGAGTGAGATATTTTTGTCGCAACAATTCAGCACTAAATATTGGCATAAGTCTCGTAATTTGTGCCGTTATTGGTCTAACTTGTTGAAATTAGTGGCACCAACGTGTTTTTTAAATGTCTACATGAAAAATAAGGCAGCACAAATGATGATAGAAGGCTATTATTGTGGCACAGATTCAACACTAAATACTGACATAGATTTCATATTTTGTGCCAGTATATGTGCTGCTAACTTTGGACGGACCTCCAGCGCACTCGGCCCTTTGGCTGGTTAGTGACACCCACCAGTTCCATCTGTAAAATAGCACATGTATGTAGAACTATTAGAATTCAGTAATTTATCGTTGCTTTCCACACTGAATCTTACGAGCAAGCAAGGAAGAGCCCACACATATTAAAGTAAATGTATCTCATACACACTTCCAGGGATCATTAACATGCTTAAAGACATATAATCTATGATTTTACTTCCCCCTTTCAAAATAAGTTGTTGTGTAACATACTTAATCGCTTTATATTATATTTGGAAGAAGGTATAGAAAAGGTGGATAGAAAAATATAAAAGGGACAAACACCATATCGCGTTTACAATAAAAAGAAGAACACAGTTCACTCTTTACATTGCTGCCATTGGACAAAGAGGTAATGTTTGCCTCTTAAAGAAAATATATCGTCACCACCCGATCCCCCGACCTAGGTTTCATTCTATCGGAACTTGTCAGGGAGGAGTATGAGACGCTCAACGTAACTTCCTAAAAGAGGAAACAAAAAAAAAAAAAGAGGTAGAAAATGAAAAATTATAAAGAATGATAGTACACATAGATAAGAACATGTAAAAGGTATAACATAAAGAAAATTGGATGCGATCATTTGATAGAAATCCGTTGACCTCGGCTGGTATTAAACCCGGAAACATCAGTACATGAGCTGGGTATTTTACCCCAAGATAACCGGAGTTATTTACTCAAGATACATTCATTGTATGATTTTTCAACTCCGAGTCATACTTTTTATCTAAGTTTTACGTATATCTACTAACTACGCTGGGTTGAATTTAGAGAAATAGTACCCAAATTTACATGGAGGGAGAATGAGAAAAAATTTAATAATAAAATACCTTCAGTAGAAACAACCTGGATTCTAATTCCAAACTCCTTCGCATCGGCAGTCTAGTCTATATCGAGAGTGACACCTTAGACTATATGGACACTGAAGCTATGTTAATTATTAATATTTGAATAAAACATACAAACAATTTAACATATTCAATTACGCCTTTCCCTATGGGGTAGGCAAGGCTCAAATAAAATAACTGATGATACCTCACGGTTAAAAAACTAATTTAATTTGAGACAAGACATAATATATCCTATTAATTAATTTATAATTGTTTATTGGATATCCTAGTCTTTATAAGATATTTTTTTCTCTGTGCATGATGTAGGAAATCAAACAATAGACGCTTAAATAAAAAGACAGACGGATTATTGACTGATCTAAGATATAAAGGGACCAATCATATGAATATATTTGAATTGATAAAATAAACTTTGTTAAAATTTGTCACAAGTGATAGCAAACATTATTTTAAAAAAAATACTGTTTAAAGGATTTTTTTATCTTATCAAATTACAGAAATTTCATAATAGTATTGAATCTATTATATATAAACCATATCCATAGCGTGTTATTTTATTTGACAAGGGTACTTTTGTTTGGTTTTTTAAAGAGAAAACTATTTAAGTTTAAAATATATATATTTTTGGAACATACTAAAAAAACATTTTGAAACTAGGATATTATATATTACAGAAATATATATATATGGGTTTAAATAGCATCTTGACATTTGATGGAAGGTCTAAATATCATATACGTAGATATTTTTCAAATGTATAAATATATTTTTAAAAACCAATTTAAGGGGAAAATATTCACAGTCAATTTTTTTAAACAAAAGAAAGTCATAATAAACGTATAGAATTCCTTATATGCCAATGAAACTATGATATTTAGTACCAATTGTATTTCTGACTTCCTTTTCTTGGTTCCTTATTTACCCCTGTATAAGGTTTCTTTCAGTTTTAGATACGTATATTTTGTTCATTTTTCATCATCCATGAAGGCATTTCTCCCTCTCTCTCTCTCTCTCTATCTTTAAGCCATATAACGGTAGTCAGTGACGCATCCTCTTTGATACGTAGCGACGCTTTTACATCCGTCCTTACGCTCTGAAGGATCTTTCTTACTTACACCAAAATGTTCAAACGGAAATTTAACTAGCTTCATTATAAGTTATCTTCATAAGAATATTACTTTTTTCTTACTCTCTCTCTTTATCGATATTGTCTGATGATATATATATATATATACGCATTTATATATATATATATATATACATATAAATAGTTAATTAAATTGTTTTTGTGTAGCCCAATAGCTCAAAAATGGCTCTACATTTACGTAACTAAAAGATACACTTTGCAGAAACCACATGGTATAAGGAGTCACTCTCGCAATATGTTGGACCACTGATGACAGTGACGTCAGTGTTTTAATCCCTATTGGGTGTAAGTTTTTCCTAAATAGGTTTCCCATCTCCCTTCCCTCAAATTTGGGTACATTTCCTATAAATTCAACCTTCATTATCCCTAAAACATTACTTTGGTTAGAACTTAAGCGTGTCGTTCAGACGTGTAGTAAAACGTGGTGCAAAATAAAAAAAATGCGAATAGAATGTTTAGTAGATTGCCATATTATATTTCGATACATTTTGTAGGGTGACCTGGCGGTCTAGGGGTAAGGTGTCAGACTTTTATGCTGGCGGCCGGGGTTCAATCCTCGGTCCCGGCACAGATTTATCTGATTACCAATCCCTTCCTTCACCTCTGACAAGACATCTTGTGAATGTGGGGAATGCCAGGCCTCCACCGTGGTTCGGATTCCACGTTAAACTGTAGGTCCTTTATTTCATCTCACAATCACCCTACCATTACACATTAGCGTAAGTGCGTATAACCTGAACGGGTAGTATGACGCGGTGCTAATAATAATAATAATAATAATAATAATAATAGATTTTGTAAATATTAGATAGAAAGTATAAAAACATCACTGTATAAACTATTGTATTAGTATATACTAAAAGGGTTTTATTCTTGGTCAAATTAAGTCGTTAGATTTTTTACTATTTATACATTATATATCTTGAATTATAAGACTGCTGGAAAATGCGTTTTAATAATTGTTATTGAAAATATTATGATTTAAATATGTTTCATACGCGTTTTATTTATGTTACAATCTTATATTTGCATACACTTATAATAAACGTTGATACACGCTGACCAAAAAAATACCCTTTACTTAGAAGAGGGGATATCAGTATAGTTGTCATTAAATTTAAAGGATTATTATAAAAACAAAAGGCTAGCTGTCACATTATAAGGATAGATTTTTAGGTGCTTGTAGCTCTTCTACATTTGTACCACATGGTAGTTGAAATTTGCCCTCATCTTGATTTGAAATAATCTAGCTCAATGCTAGATTGGTAAATATTTAAATTCCTACGCCTATTAAAACTGCCATCATGGACAAGGTAACCTTTTGGGCTCTTGAGTTAATACATTTTTGACATAATATCTACTGTAATACTTTTTTTTATATTATGATTACTTTGTGTGATGATTTGAAAATACACTTATCTACATTGTGAGTCAATTTACTTTAGTGAATGTAAATTTTATGAGCTTGGTGTACTACAAATAACCTTTTTACTCTTCAAGTATAAATTTATCAAAAATAACACATATTAATAAATTGATCACATTTAAACTTGTTAAGTTAATTAATTTCTGTGTAAGGATATTAGCATATCTAACAATATGTTTCCACTAAAGCTAGGATAAATTTGGGGTTTAGTTAAATATTTTATGGGCTGTTACAGTGGATAAATAATTTTATTACTGAGCGTTCTTAATAATGGAATATGTTTGATAACAATAGATTCGAAAAAAATAAATAACGAGGATGATGAATAACTTTTATGGAATATTACAATCCTTTCTTTCATTCGTTCACAGCATTGTTTAACTCTCCACTAAAATTTTATTAATATTATAATTGTCTGAGGTACAGCTCTGACAGATTATTCAAATAGTTCCAAATGTTTATGTCCCTTGGTATTAGAACTACCCACATCCATGATTATGAGATTGAAGGTGTTTATTTCGTTAAATGTATATTTGTATTTTCTATCACTCTTCAGGTTATTCGCAAATATATTGATTAAGCTAAGATGTTAGGGATTAAGGGATGAAGGACGTTGATTCTAAATAAATTGTACCCGAATTTTCATTGAAGCGAGAGTGGAAAACTATTTTGTAAAAAAACACTTCAGTACATTTTACCGAGATTAGAACTTCAAAGGCAGTCTAGTATATGGGCTAGCGTAGTGCGTTAGACCAAGCAGCCACGGAAGCAGGTAAATAACTGTTTTTTACGTGAGCTAATACGCCTGTCTCACCATTTATGTCATTAAAAAAAAATTGGACTATGTGCACTGCTTTAGAATATCCCAAACACTTACCACATAATTCAGGTTTATAGTTTTAGTAGATCTTTCATCTACACACAAACACGCGAATAAAAAACGTGTTTTATTTATATTGTTAAAATTCAGTAAAATCCCGAGTTTATACCAAAATCTGCCGTTTTGAAAATAACCAATCTCTTTTCGTCACAGTCTCTGAACGACATTATATTACTTCTCTACTCTATTCTTGTGGCTCATCGTGAAATTTGAAATTATGATTTTCATTTTATTTACCGACCTCACCTCCCTTCAGCCCCTTACCATCCAGTTTACAAGGAAAGGGGTGGTGGGTTTTGCATGGGTTTTAGCATTTCTAAAACTCCTCCAGGGTGAGTTTCAGTAGTAAGGTGAATTAGCATTCATTTTCATTATTCTCAGTGGCGTATCTTGTCTTATTTCGTGTAGGGGAGGGTAGTGTTGAGAAGGGGAATAAGGGGGGTGAGAGGGGGTTTCTTGTGCGTTTCATCGAAACTCTCTAGAACGGATCACGTGTGTTAAGGTTTGGTAGGTTCCGTTATTAGTGGAAAACCCGACATTTGTGTTTCTATTCGAGCAGATACAGGGTGATCAAGAACATTTGACACACATTGATAGAAATGTATTCAACTATAGTATAGTATTGAGTAAGTTATACTAGAGAATATAATAAGTTATTTAAAATAGTGTAGATATTTAAAAATAATAATTATGTTCTGTATTCATAAATTTCTTTAAGAAAAAAGGAGAAATAACCAAAATAGGTGGGATTTTAAATACTAAGTTATGTACAAGGACTATAATTATAAATACAATATAATTATAAATACAATATATACACCTACTTAAATATATATATGTATATATATATATAATATGTGTTATAGTTAACAAGTAATCAATTACATGTATTTATATATACATATATATGTATTAGCCACCAAGAAAAATAATTCTACTTAATAAATAATAATAATATATAGCACCGCGTCTTACTACCCGTTCGGGCTATACGCTTTAAGTACTAATTACCCTAATGGATTAGCAATTGGGAAGGTTGAATTAGAAGAAGTGAACCCGCATTTGTATTGAGAGAGAGTGGAAATCCATTTAGGAAAACCACCCCCAGCTCACCCAACCGAGATTCGAACTCCCCGTTCTCAGCAGTTGAGCTCAACACGACCAGCGCGTTAGCCAACTACGCCACAGAGGTGGGTTCTACTTTATTGATTTAACTACACTTACCATTTCCAGCTATTTCTAACATTATTAACAAAACCATTTTATCATAAAATATATATAATAATTTTAATACATTAGAGATATCTTGATAAAAAACTGTTTAAAGGCTGTAAAAAATATTTTTTTATTTTACCGCATCTTATGCCCCGTTATGTTTAGACTCTAATAATGTATTAATTGTTAGAAGCTACAACCAATGTTTTAGTTTTTAAATTTACTCTTTTATTGTGTAAACAGCAATATGATACTCTTAAACGAAATCTATTCTTTGGTAATTCTAATAACATTTGAAAGTGAGGATTAAAAGTCAGTACTACGAAATTTAAAAAAAATAAACGTAGTAATATCAAACATTTTAATTTAATATTATTATTATTAATGGTATTATTACTAGCACCGCGTCTTACTACACGATCAGGTTGTACATACTTACGCTATGTGTAAAGGTAAAGTGATTGGGAGATAAAATGGAGGACTGTTTACTGTGGGATCCAAACCACGGTTGAGGCCTGGAATTCCACACATTCACAAGTTGTGATTAATACACGCCTTGTCAAAGGTGAAGGAAGGGTTTGTCAATAAGATAAATCTGTGCCGGGACCGAGGATTGAACCCTGGACCCCCAACATAGAAGTCTGACACATTACCCCTAGACCACCAGTTTACCCCTGAATTTAAAATAATATTTTAAGGTGTATAATTACTATACGGTTAGCTAAAACATTGTCATAAACATTGATTTCCGCTCTATTATGATAGTCATCTTTATTTTTGTAGCAGAGCCATCAATAAAATTTGAATGATAGCCACATACAGATAAATAATGATAAATGTATCTGCTCTGCGGTAGTCACGATTAAATAGATACATAATTTCATAATACAAAGTATACTTTTTTTCAAAACTCAGGATATTAAACGTTAATTTGGAAAATCCACTATCATTTCAGGACACGACTTACAAACCTAGATATCCAAGAGCATTGAAAGCTAACCTTGGTGATTTTAATATTTCCGCAAAGCGTTATAGCATATAAGTTTAAACTGGCAAATTGTTTGGGCCTGTACAGAAATATTAGCGTATTGTAACAAACGACCAAGGACAATATGGAATGAAGATGTCGCCCACTGATATTAAGGAGTTAGGTGAAGAAGGGGGAGAGTAGGGCGAAACCTTAGGACAGAACTTGGAGGTGGCTCCTGGCGCGATTGTCACGTGGTCTTCAAGGCCTGTCATCACCGTCAATCAATCAATCAATAAATTTATAAGAAACATCATGACCTCATTTGTCTTGAGGTATAGTGTTCGCCTCACGACCCGATGTTAAAACCCAGCCGAGGTCAAATAATTTTTCTTGAGTGAAAAAAATAATTCCACAGCACAAATTACTTCAGAGGGGAAGTAAAGACGTCAGTCCCATGTCGATTTTGGCATGTAAAATATCCGTGGAAGGTATTTTAAAATACATTTCCAGAAAATATTGGTAGATTTTTTCGTGATAGCTCAGAGAATTTCTCGTGTACTTATATAATTTATCAGTTCAGAGAGTACATTTTAAATACTTCAAATAATTATAAAAAAGAAACGTTGATTATTGAACTATCGTCCTTTCAAGATTATTCGTCAACCTCATTAACGTTTAGGATAATGGTTGGTAAGTCATATAATCCGTAAACTGTTATCGACTCCAAAATAATATTTAGCTAAGCCCACAAAATGTGCAAGTATGTAGTTCTAAAAAATATGGATAAGCCTTTAATTCTTCTAAAGACCATCACTATGGATAGAAACAGAGAATCGATCACAGGTAGGTAAATAATGGACTATCGACTTATGAATTTTAAATGTTTATTTAAAGTTGTTATTAAATTCAAGGACACCCTTGACAGATATTACACAACTATTGATATCACCCCGTGAAGAAAATTAAACTCTATGTTTCCATAGGAGCAATAATTTTATTTATTTTGATCAGAAAACTATTTCGCTATTAAAAAGAAAAAAAACACACTGCTTTTTACTCAGGCTACCTACATAACCATCTTAAGGCTATCGATATTATAACTAAAAACATTAAACAAAATTATAATTATGAAATTATTATTTATTTTTATTTACTTAGCACCGCATCTATCCGTTCGAGTTATACGCATTAGTACTAATTACGATAATGGTTTAGGGATTGAGAATGTTAAATTTAGAGGAATTGAACCCATATTTACGTGGAGAAAGAGTGGAAAACCAACCAGGAAAAACCACCTATAGTTCACCCATTTGAGATTCGAACCTCAATCTCCCCGTCCACGGTAGTCTAGCTCAACACAAAACTAACACCTTAGCTAACTACGCCACCGAGTTGGGTCAGTGGAAATATTGATCACGTTCATAGAATTTTTCTGAAATGGTTTTATTTTTACAAATTTTCATTCTTAGTCGCGATATAACGTCTAAAAGAAACGGGAGTGTGTGCGCTAAATTAAAAATCAACTCAGTTAAGGACCAAAAGGATATGTAGCTCAAGTAAACTAGTCACTATTCCCAAATTATATCTATATATTTCCTTATACTGTGAGCAACAAACAGTTTTGTTACGAATCATATACAAAAACTAGTTTCTACATGTGCAGTCCCTGTTTGGAATTACTATCCTTTTCTGCACTGCCAGTCTATAATTTCGTGCAAATTACCATATCTAAATCTCACTGAAATTAGTCGTAATATGCGGTAGTTAAGTTTAAGAGGGGGGGATTTTATGGGTCAGTAATAAGCAGCGTATATCTGGGATTATGACAGCCATTTTACAGTTATTATAAGAGCGATTAATATACTAGTAAGTTCGTTCCAAGAATAAATTATGTCCGTAATGTTTTATTAGAACTAAAGTCTAACAATTAAATACATAAGTAAGCATTTAACAGCTATGATATTACCGATTTTACTGGGAATTACTTCTTATTGGATGCAGGGAGAAAGGTGTTATATTTTTTGTTAGTTTTGTTGTTGTTATTAATCACCGTATCCTACTAACTGTTCAGGTTGAACGCCTATGTACTTATTATGATAATGGTTTTAGGGATTAAGAAGGTTATATTTAGAGGAGGTGGCACCCTATTTGTGTGGAGGAAGAGTACAACACCATTTTGGAAAAAAAAACATCCTCATTACACCTGACCGAGATTTGAAAATTAATTTCCATGTTACAGGCAGTCTAGTCTACTGAACGAGTAGCACCTTAGACCACACAGCCACCGAGGCAGGTGAACCACGTATTAGCTACTACTAATTCTAACAACTGTGATACCCGCCTCGGTGGCGTAGTTGGCTGACGCGCTAGTCGTGTTGAGTTCGACTGCTGAGGACGGGGAGATCGAGGTTCGAATCTCGTTCGGGTGAACTGGGGGTGGTTTTTCCTAAATGGTTTTCCACTCTCTCTCCACGCAAATGTGGGTTCACTTCCACTAATTCAACATCCCCAATTCCCAATCGATTAGCGCAATTAGTACTTAAAGCGTATAACCCGAACGGGTAGTAAGACGCGGTGCTAAATAGTAATAATAATAATAACAACTGTGATGGGGAGGCTGTCCCTCGAGTCTTGGCACGGTTATACTGAGACTATGAGGTTTGATATATAAAAATTTTGGTCCCGGAATATGTGTGTAATATTTCTTCCCCCTTTTCCTTGTACCATTCAATTTAGAAAAAAAATAAAATGTTGGTAGTGTTTAATTTTATTTAACCCCATGTATTAAAATAATTTAACTAAAATAATTGAATAGGAATTAGGGAGATATAATTTATGAGAAAATACACCCACATTTATTGGGGTATAATAGTAAATTTTTTTGAAAATAAATAAATCACATTTTCAATAATACCCTCTGGTGTTTGGACACTGATCTTCACTACACCAGAAAACTAATCATGATGAGTTTGATATTTTGCCGACGCTAACGTTCCTACTAGTTTTGGTTAGAATAATATATGAGAAGGATGCATTTTCAACGATTTATTCAGATTTAGATTTCTCAAGAGAGAAAACATTTTGAAGCGGGAATGAGTTTCTTTATCTGTCAAATAGTATAAAATCTAAATATCAATTTCACCTACCTTTCCGGTGAAACTAACATCCCTAACAGGCCATCATCAACTGTTTGTACCCTGTTGCCGTGTCAGTTTGGTAAAATACCTCTATCTTCCTCTGTCCTTCCACCATTAATCCTCCTTAGTATATTTTTCTTCTCTCACTCGCACATTTTATGTTATCCACTCCTCCATTTCTTCTCGCCTTTGCGGTCTTTTTCCCACATACTTTATTTCCATCATTCTCATTGGGATCTTTTCCTTTTCCATCCTCATTAAGTGACATTCTAATCTCACCCTTGCTTCCTCTTTATCTCATGTACCCCTTAATAGCTAAGCTCTTTGCAGAAAATAATCACTTCTAATCTTATCTCTCTTGGTGGTGGTTAGTATGCAAGATAGGCTTATAAAAGTGGTGGATGAGATTATGCCTTGATTTTGTTAACATCTATTTTAACATTTGCCACCAGAGTTTGTCAGCTAACATTCCTGGTCTTCTATTGGTAGTTGCGTAATTGTAACAGTCTTATAAGGTTGGGACAACATATAGGTACATTTATTTTGACCCGATGAGATTGTGATTATGACGACGATTATGAGGTTTCTGTCGAATTCTTGGACCTAAGGGCCAGTTTCATAGTCAAATTTAGTACGTCTCAAGTGCGGTGCAACACTAAGTTCATGACGACACCTACCTAAACCAGAATGGAATGGGCCAGTTTCCTATGCGAGAACGGCCCATTCCATTCGAGTTTAGGTAGGAGTCGTCTTGTACTTAGTGTAGCGCCCCACTTGAGGCATACTAAATTTGACTCTGAAACTGGCCCTAACTTAGCCTAATAACCCAGACTTTGGCAATTACAGGAAAAATTACCTTTCGGGAAAAATATCTATGATACTGTCGGGATACAAACCTGAGCCTACTATATTAGTGGTTAGGAATGCTTACCACTAGACCTAGAGGCCAAACTATGGTTGAAAGATATATTTTAAATAACTTGCATACACTTTTAACGGGTAATGAATGGTGACGTGATTTAAACTACTGTGATAAGACTAATATAAGTACTATCTAAACTTAGGTCTAAATCCCAGTCATACCACCATGAGGTTTATAGACTAGTCTCTAATGGTGGCATTCGACCTTAATAAATAGTTTTAACTGTCCTGGTCTTCTATAAAACTTGACTGCGCCAAACCTTAACTCTCTTTAGCTAGTAGTTAATTACGATGGTCTAGTTATTAATGCAAAATAAGTCAGGTCCGTAGACTGTGCAGACTTTTATTTATTTGATATATTTAACATTAACTTTATGAACAAAATGATTATATCAGTAGACGATCATTTTAAATGAGCGAGTGTTAAAGATTCTACCAATTTTGTCGGGAAAGGTATTTAAACACAACTTCCAGGGTTATTTTACACGCTACAATCGACATGGGACGGATGGCTTTACTTCCCCTTTGAAGGAAGTTGTGCTACGGATTTTTATCGTTTAAGAAAAATCCACTGATCTCAGCGGGGTTCGAGCCCTTGAGCATCGGGTCCTGAGACAAGCACTTTACCCCCAAGACCATCAATGTCAACGAGTGTGCAAATGACTTGGAAAGAGCATACCCAAATTAGTAGTAACAAGACTTGTAAAAAAATTAAATATTAGCCGTTTGTTTGCTATTTTTGTATCCATGCGTCTTACTACCCATCTAGGTTATACTCTTTCCAATCAAACTAACAGAGCCAAAGATAAGGAGAGTAAAATTTAGAGGAAATGTGACCACAATTGTGTGGAGTATAATCACGAAACGATTCTAGGAAAAATAACCTTAAGTTCGCCTAGCTAGAATTTGACATTGATATTCCAGTCACAAATAAACTAGACAAAAAAAAAACCCTAGTCTTTGTGCCCATAGATATGCACTTTAATGCTCGTAGGTTTGAAAGAGCTTGAACTCTAAATTTCACAAAGAAAAATGAAGTAAAGAGTTAAAAAACAAACTATAAAACAAATAAGAACAGATCTACATCCTCAATGATGGATAAGTGTAACAGTGCATCATTTTTAACTTTTTTTTTTAACATCGCGTCTTACTAACTGGTCGGGTTACTCGCTTATGTACTAGGAGGCTAATGGTTTTAGGGGAAGGTTATATTTATAATATGTGTATACGAATTTTGTGGAGTGGGGGGTGGAAAACCAGCTTAGAGAAATCACCCTCATTAGACTCAACCAAGATTTGGACCTCAATTTCCCTGTCATTGGTAGTCGACAGTCTACTTGGAGAGTCGGATGTTATACCACTTGGACACTTCTTAGTACCCAATTTTACCACATTGATAATAACTCAAGTTAAGCCATTAGTCTTGTCAGTTATTATTTAGATACTTCAGCCACAGAAGAATGTTTTTAAAATAATAAACTTACTGTCAATATTTGTATATTGATAACATTTTACTATATTATTAGTGTTATTTGAAAGGTAGGTCTTTTTATAATGTCTATCATAAATAAGAGATAGAAATATTATGAACTGACGTATGACTACGCAAAAAGAGATCCTGTAGCTTTATTTTCTTTCAGATATTTTTGCCCGCAAGGAAATTGATGTAGGGCTCTGTTTACCCTGACAAAATTCAACGCCACGCCACTTGTTTGAAACATCGGTAGTGAGAATGGTTTTATAAACTGCCCTCACTTTGTAGTTATATTTTTAATTACTAGTGCAAACCTTTTTATATTCTTAATTAATAATTAATCTCAACCAACTATGGCAATTTATTGAAAATATTTGCACGATATACAAAAATATAGTCTATTATATCATTGTGATCTTCCCTTTACGCACCGAAAGATTGAATAAACTGTCACTTAATTATTTTCCCTTTCCTTGTCGTGTCTCCTTGTACTCAACCAATGAACCAACAGTCACGTCACGTGACGGTTGCGTGACGTCACATCCCTTATATTGTGTGTCGTCATCTGATTTTAGACTCGAGGTAAATTAAGAAATGAGAGAAAGATGGAACTACCAAACGTGTCTGACACATCATCTCCGATATATTAAGCGTGTTTATATTAAGTTATTATTTTCTAAATTTGTTCTCAAATTAAATAAATATGGAAATATAAATTTATTTCTACTCTTGGTTGTTAATAAAATTATAAAACATTAATAAGTAGAGGTAAAACATTATCACATTTAATTTGATGTAAAAAAAATGAAATTAGCTCTAAACATAGAAAAATCACATCAGTACAATGTGATATTGTTTGTAAAATTATTAAATTTTGAAAAGTATTTATAATAAGAATGTCTTACAGAAAACATAAATATTATTATAAATATCTTTTTATATATATTTTATAGGAATTAGAACTTTTTATGGTAGTTTTTTTTTAGCTTTCTATGATAGTTGATACGACAAAAACAATCGTGGGTAGCCACTATAAATTANATGGTAGTTTTTTTTAGCTTTCTATGATAGTTGATACGACAAAAACAATCGTGGGTAGCCACTATAAATTACCATTAATATAAAGAACAAGCCAATTATATTGATATACAAAATAATATCCCACTAATGACGAAACGTATCTTTAAATATATTACGATTATTGTGTGTCCTTTCTTTTGAAAGATCGATTGCTTCATCCAAATTGATCCCTAAAACATGTCCTGAAGCAATTTATTTTTTATATCTTGAAACTTCATCCTTTTTACTTGTTTGAGTTCATCCCTAAGTTGCATTCTTAGTCTTCCTGCTCCTCTTCACACTTTGATTTTGGCTTTTATGACGTCACACAATAAGCCATCTCTTCTCATAATATGACCCAATCAGTTGGAATTTCTTCGTATAATTCTCAGCTGAATGTTTCTATTTTTAATGACTCTTCGATGAACTTATTCATTAGTCAACCGATCTTTCCAGTCTATACTTTCTATTAGCTTTTTTCCTATTTAAAAAAATATATATATAATATATTAAAACTTTTAGTAATACTGCTTGATGAATATAAGAAACCTGCCAATTCATAAAACAAATAGTTTATTGACTTAGTGTCCAGCTGCCCGCTACCGGCTGTTTTCCTAACTATAATAGTGAAATTAGTCCTAAACTCCAATAAGCGTGCTGCTATAATTAAAAACCCAATTCATGATAGTATTTTAATTATAAATTAATACAAGTTCAATTGTGTTACTTTTCCCCGACATTTTGACTTATAAATTATTTCATATTAATATTAGGCTACTAACTAGCTATTTAAGAAAATATAGCATTTTAAATCCATTAATATTTTAAAAAGTTTGGTATCATGTATATGTGAATATATTATGGTAAAAGATGATTGATTAGATATCCTATTTGATAAATATTTTCCCTTGGTTTCACTTCTATTCTATTAAAAGTAATTTAACACGTAAATTTTAGGATTATTTATTTATATATCTTCAGGAAAACCTGAATTTTCTTAGATAATATACAATCAAAGCCAACATAATAATTATTATTACTAAAAAAAAGTTTCATTTATTTTAAACATCAATATATACATACACACATTAGAATAACAGTAGTTATCAACACTACAGAACCCTTGAACGCAAGCCGCTACAGTATATTTTTATAACATTATACATAATTTGCACCCTCGTGGGCTTATTAATTATATGTTTGTTTGTTTGTAAGGTTTTTATTTAGCTTTCTCTTAAACGTCTAAATATAAAACATGTATAAACCAGAAACAGAGAGGGGACAAATATTAATACCAGCCCCGAAGGGCTCTCGGAAACGAACACGACGTAGGATACATACATACATAATACAATCACAACATGAAAGGGTATTGGCGCCCTTGCGGGCTGAAAAATTGCCATCTTTAGGCTAGGGGTGGGAAAATTATACAAAAAAAACCACCCTGATTAATTATATATCCATAGCGTGAGTAAGTGCGGGAAATTTTATCACAAAATCCCATCAACACATGTAGGCTTACCTTGGCCTTAAAATATAAATATCGCTCGTAGACTCACAACAGACCCCCCTGAAAAATAAGATCGGAGTAAGGGGTGAAGAGAGAAGAGTAGACAATAATTTGATTTTAACATTGAGAAATTTTCTAGAATTCCAATATCAAAACCCGCGTATAGGTAAAGACGCCTATCAAATAGATTTGTTTTAAGCAAAATTCCGTCAGACGAAACCATCCTAAAACAACTTGATGCTTAAAACCGAATATCATTACGTTGATCCTAGATAATGCATCCGACGGGAAACCTCACTGGTTAATCTTCTTCCCACGAGTCATGTTCTCAAATTCACAGCAAACGATACTGCTGCCATCTCTTGGGATCAAAGTGAACTACCCGGGACTTAAGACTTACGACTACAATGACTAACCCACCAATTCTGCTAAGTGTGAGTCGGAAAAGCCGGCGGCTAACATTGGGAGGTGGCACGTATAGTTTCCTACTTGGGTTATTACTATTATTACAGTTAATCATCTCAGAGGTAGGGGCTCTTTCGCTTGTTTAGGGTTTGAGTTTGAGATAGAGGCGGGGTTTGAGGGGGTATAGCGTGTGCGATATCTAGGCTGGCTCACATCAACACCACGTTTAGTTTATAGCTTCTCTAAAGACACTGACTGTATCCTTTTTTTTTTCTACCACTAGGTGAAGTACTGGGCACTTTCAGGGAAACATATTTCAGTTAAATGACTCTGCATGGAGGGTAATTTTAAAGCTGGTACTTTTAAGCCCATCTTTAACAGGGGCTCTAACCCGTTTTTAATAAATAAAAAAAAACTCTGGTTGAAATTTTAAAATTAAGGCTTCAAAATACACATGTTCTTGCTCAGTGGCTACAATTTTTGTTATCAGAATTATGCTTGCGGTAGATATCATACAATGCTCATGACAGTCAAACTCTTTATTTTTTGTAATATTGTCTCACTTCCGGCCAGGTTCTTAATTATTTTGAAAAAAATATATATATATATATATATATAAATATTAAAATTATGGTTATGAGCTTCACACGTTCATACACAGGGAATACTATTTTTTTTTAAACGTAATATCAATGCCTGCAGTAGATATCACACAACGCTCATAACAGACAAACAAACTTTTCATTTTATTAGTATGGATAACAAACTGAATATATATATATTTATGAGATTCATAGAGTGAGATGGAGATGAAAAGATTAATTTTCTCAAGTTTTCTGCACTTATTACACTAATGGTGTAAGAGTAGGAATGTAAAATTTCAAATAAATAAACACGCATTTAAGTGAGGGGAAACCATCTTGAAAAAAATACACACTATACCCGACCGGGAATAGAACCACATTATCTCCATCGCCAGTGAAATGTTCTAGACGAGATCAGTGCATTGATTGGCCATCGAAGAAGATGAGATACGGTGAAGAGATAGCTTGAAAGAGTAGAAATAAGGACGAAGAAAGAAATATGGAGAGATGGTGAAGAAATCAATAAAAAGGGGAAGCAGGGTTTGATCAAAATGACGGTCTATAGACGGGTAAAAGATTAAGGTAAAGCCTAGATAAGGGTGTGATTGACAAATATATAGAGTATAGAAAGACATAGAGGGAGAAAGATAAATAATAAACGGAAACTAGGGGAAGGAGAGATGAATAAATATCAAGAATGAAAAGAATATTTATAGGATACAGAAAGAAAAGAACGTCCAGACAGCCCCCAAATAAGAGAGGTTATATTAATAATTCATAAAAGTAAGAGTATATATATTTAAAAAAAGAGCAGATTTTTTAAAAAAAATTTTGACGCCAGTAATTTATATATTTATTTAATACACATTATAACTAGACTCATCACACCTCCGTGCAGAAAACAGTCAGCCTTAACAAATATCAATCAGTCTGTGAAAGAACCTACCATCCTGATAGTTTCAACAGTTACCTCTTCACTCAGCCTAAGAAGCATATCGTACCATAGCTATTATTTGTATAGCCTAAAATCTGGTGGAGGAAAAAAAAATTTTGCTTACCCTAGAAACATTTTAAAACACGCCACTGATTACCTCACTGGGTGTATGAGAAAAAAACACAGGGATAAATAATATGACAAAAACCTCCCCAGGTGCATTCAGTTCAATTTTCCAAACTAGACCTCATTACCAGCAATTTAATCCTCCGAGAGCTAAATTCCCTAAACGACGTGACCATTGGTATTTTTTTTTCTTGCTACACGGTTACCATAAACCTATATAAGGGCAATAATAATATATAGTCTCCAATTTCCATAAGAAGAGTAGAAAGCTAGAAAAGTTGTTAGGTCCACTTTCCCGTATTCCTACGCCAATTAACGGGATCTTCAGAGTTACATTTGATAGATGTAAGCAAAGTTTATAAAATAACATTATTAATACTGTATTGTAAACTAATATCACTATTCACACAAACAATAGGATAGTGTGCCAATTTGTTTTTAAACTATAAATGTCAACATGCCTTTGTGTAAAGTATCATGTTATCCAACATCAACATTTTCTTTCCGGTTAAAGGCATCGTGTTAGCTCACCCTAGTTCCAACTTAACTTTGAATGAAATTCCTACTGTGTGCCTTGTATTGCCGTGTGAACGCACCTTAGCTACCTTCAAGCCTCGAAGGTTCTACCACGCGCTCTGTCTGTCATGTGAACTCACCTTAGCTACCTTCATGCCGGGAAAGTTCTGCAAATCATCCGAATTTATAATGTAAGCACACTTAGCTACCATTGTACCTTGAATTTTCTGCCACGCGCTCTATCTGTCATGTGAACTCACCCTAGCTACCTTCGAACCTTGAAAGTTCTGCCACTTGCTCTATCTGTCATATGAACTCACCTTAGCTACCTTCAAGCCTTGAAAATTCTACCACGTGCTCTGTCTGTCATGTGAACTCACCTTAGCTACCTTCGAGCCTTGAAGTTTCTGCCACGCGCTCTGTCTGTCATGTGAACTCACCTTAGCTACCTTCGAGCCTTGAAAGTTCTACCACGCACTGTGTCTGTCATGTGAACTCACCTTAGCTACCTTCATACCGGGAAAGTTCTTCAACTCATCCGATCTGGTTTAAACTCACCTTAGCTACCTTTATACCGGGAATATTTGCAACACATCTGTTCTTATCGTGTCAACTCACCTTAGTTGACTTCCCACCTTGAAAGTTCTGAAACGTGCGATTGGGTAAGTCACGTGAACTCACCTTTGAAAGAGAAGGGTCTCTGACGCCCTAGCCTTCAGGTGAGAGAGGGCGGCTACTGGCATACCACTGGCGCCCCTCCCTACAACCCCACTCCAAACCCAAACGACCGCAACGTGAGAATCGATATCTGGCTTGCTCTTGGTTCGATATTCACATCAGCACCAACCAACCGACCGACCGACCGCCTCACACACGCAGCCGACGACTCGACGATATTACCAACGGAGCCAACGAGAGTCTGGGTTACACCGTTAATTACGTTATTTTCTATAAACCAAACAACGAGGTCATTACATGAATAATAATTTTTATTATTATTATTTCCAGACACCATGGCGTATTATTTATAGATCGTTCTTGCATCGTCATAGCTGAGTGACGTCAATAATTCACTCCATGCAGATATACTTAAGGGTTTTAAGGTAGGATGTAAGGGGACTAGATATAGTGTAAATGTTTTTGCAGTTTTCATGGCAAAACGTCCCTTAGTTTCTCCATGATCCGGCTTTGTTAATACAGTGTTAGGTGACCTGGTGGTCTAGGGGTAAGGTGTTCAATCCTTGGTCCCGACACAGATCTATCTGCTTGGCAAACCCTTCCTTCACCTCTGACAAGACTTCTTGTGAATGTGGGGAATGTCAGGCCTCCACTGTGTTTCGGATTCCACGTTAAACTGTAGGTCCTCCATTTCATCTCACAATCACCCTACCATTAAACATTAGCGTAAGTGCGTATAACCCGAACGGGTAGTAATACGCGGTACTAATAATAATAATAATAATAATATAGTGTTTACAATGCAATATATCTTCTTGTGTGGGTCAGAGCAAGTGTTTACGTTAATTTATCTGTCTCTCTGGTCAGTTAAGTTGTTGTTTACAACCCACTAATCTTCTGGCTATAGGACATAGATATAGGGTGTAATGAGGTGGACTGGATATTGATAGGTCTAGGTAAGGATAGGGTGTAGTGAGGTGAACTGGATATAACTATCTTAACTTAGGGGTGGGTGTAATGAGGTTGACTGGATAAAACAAGCTCAATATTATATGGATAGGGCGTAATGAAGTAGACTGGAAAACACAAGGTCGAAATAAGGATAGGTTGTAATAAGGTGGACTGGATAGTAATATCTCAATATAGGGGTAGGGTGTAATGAGTTGTACTGGATAGAATTAGCTCGAAATGGGATTTTATAAAATTAGGCGGAATGGATAGAGCTATCTTGCTTCCTCCGTGCTTATTTAATCGTTACTACAGTCTTATCTACCGTCTTGTTTTTATTTATAATACATTAATACACTTCTTTAGATTTCATATAGAAGTATCTTCTATATATATATATATAATTGTATTTGATGTTGATCTTTTACCTTGTTGATCAACCTAGACTAAATTAAATGAATAAGTTTCGTTATCTACTTATAATGATATCTTATTAATAGAGATAAAAAACTTTTCATGTTATTTAAGACGTCAGTCTCATAATGTATTACACATTTAAATAAATCGTTCTACGTATTCTATATCGGTTACTTAGAATTTTTAAATTCAAATCCCTTGAGATAAAGTAATAAACGTACAATCTTTTGAGCTGCCTTCATATTACAACCGATGATCAGATTGAAAAATTCAGCTCATATATTTCGGGGCCAATGTTCAAGGAATATCCTCCTCAAAATTTCAATATAAATTTGTCAACATATTTTGAAATTATTACAGAACAAACAGATATAGATTTGTTTGTTTTGTCGCCTCCTTCTTGAAGAAGTTAATCAGATCAAAAAATTATATTCTTATGTTGTGAGTCCTAAGTTCAAAGAATACCATATTATACTTAAATAAAATTGGTCAAAGCCTTCTAACATTTATCCTAGAATAAATATCCTGAAATACATAAAAAAAACTAAATTCCAAATACTCAAATTAAAACAGGACCTCGCTACGGTCGGTAAATAAAACTTAATATTTAAACGTAGAAAATGAACTCAATAGGGCCGGCCGTATGTTGGCCCCGTGAGCCAAATCTCCGTTTAATCGTGTATTATGTCTTGAAGCCGTGAATACTTGGTCAACATTTCTGTTTGGATTAACTAGGAGTACTTACGTATCCAAACATTGCTGAGGTCCAATCAACAGGTCAAGTTGGTTCGAAACTCTCTCGATCAATCTAATTTCCACGTGAATACACAATATGTATGTTACACTTTGATTGACATAATAGTATTCGGGCACTCTTTGTGCCTGCGAGGTAGCGGGGGAGGGGGGTATAAATTAGTTTATATTAGCCCGGGTCTATAATAATGACCAGGCTAACTTGATTTTAACAAGGTCATATCTATTACAAAAAACAGTCTTGGGCCTCACACTTAGCAATCTTCCAAATAACCTCCTTCCATATTACATATCGTGTTTACTTGATTTCCATTTTTTTAACACCACGTCTTATGACTGTTTGGGTTATTCGCTTACGGACTAATTACGCTAGTTGGTTTAATATGAGGATTGTTGAACTGTGTAATAGGTGTACCCCCGTGTGTATGTGTATGTATGTATGTAAGTATGTATGTATGTATGTATGTATGTATGTGTGTGTATGTGTGTATGTGTGTGTATGTGTGTATGTATGTATATGTTTGTATATGTACGTGTTTACGTATGTGTGTATGTGTGTGTGTATGTATATTTGTTTGTATATGTGTGTATGTGTGTATGTTTGTATGTGTGTATGTATATTTGTTTGTATATGTGTGTATGTGTGTGTATGTATGTATGTGTATATGTGTGCATGTGTGCATGTGTGTGTATGTGTGTGTATGTATGTGTATATGTGTGCATGTGTGTGTATGTGTGTGTATGTATGTATGTGTATATGTGTGTATGTATGTATATGTTTATATATCTATGAATGTATATGTACGTGTGTACGTACGTGTTTACGTACGTGTTTACGTATGTGTATATATGTATATGTATGTATATATGTATATGTATGTATATATGTATGTATCTAAGTATATTTTTGTATATGTATGTATATATGTATGTATCTATGTATATTTTTGTATATGTATGTGTGTATATATACGTGTTTACGTGTGTATTTATATATGTATGCATGTGTGTGTTTGTATGTAGGCATTATGTCTGTAATCACACAGAAAACATAGTTTGACGATGTCCATTTGGCGATCACTCCGAACACCATATCAATCATGATTTCAAATATTTATGACGAGTTTAAAACTCGTTATATCGAGAATAAAATGAAAATTAGGATAAATAATCCAGTTGGAAAGTGTATGTTATATTTCGGTAATTAAGTTGCTGAAATTGCACCTGTTGTCAATACATGCAATTATAGCTCATAATATACAACACAATAATTTCATTCAAATATATTCATGGTTAAGGTAGTGATGCAGAGAACGTTATAAAAGGCTAATGTACTTTGAGTTTTAATCACAATACTTTTTTTTTGGCCAAAATAAACAAATATTTGATTTGATACAAACATAGAGTTTAGTATTCTTCATATGGTTATGACAATAGTAGTTGTTGACTATCTTTTAAGAAAATATGTGAGCAACATTTTTAATTAAAGAAAAATGTTGTCATTGAAATTTAGAACACCCTTGACAGATTTAAAATACTGTTGAGATCACCATGCAAATAAAATTAAACTCTTGTGTTTGCATCGAAGCAATATTTAATTTATTTTGACAAAAAAATAGTTTGAGATAAAAACTAAAAAAAAAAAAAGATCTTTTCTCGTGTACCTTACATCTCCCTCCAACCTCCTTAAACATGGTATTTATCTAACATTAAATAATGAAAATAAATTTATGGTGCTCGTAAACAAAGTATTTGTTTCAAGAAGATATGAAGATTATTGATAGGGGAAGTTATATAATAATGTGTTATATATAGTGGCGGCTCGTGTATAGACACTGCGGAACTGCAGAACCCCCTATTTACACTTATATTATCGATGAAATTTAATATAATAAGTCTTTTTTTCTATATTTCTTTATTTTTTTTAGTAAAATATATATTCCTTAAGCTTAATGTCAGTACTTCAGAAGCCATCCCCCAGTTTATGAAAAAGATACAAAAATCTTTGTATGAAACCGTGCCTTTCACAGTGCCAGCGACGTGGTGTTTGACTGTTGTGCAAATTTGCACATAGGAGGGGGTGGGGAGGAAGGCGGGACTGCCAGGTAGATAGAGCACTGTTGAGCTCACAGTGCTGGCTCTGGCGTGATGGTGGAAGGAAGATTTTTTCTTTTACTCAGCGTGTGTTGTGTGTTGAATGTGATAAAGTGTAGGAGATTGTAGAGTTAGATTAATATTCTGCTTCCAAATATTCTATTTTATTAATTTTTTCTGTTCTTTTATTTAACAGAAAGATTAAATGCACTTGCAGTATTTTCAATGGAGAAAATTTTCCTCAATTATCATCCGGAGAACAAGCAGAAATTTATTGAACTTGACATTTCTCTGCTAATCAAATCTCTCAGGATACTGTGGGCAGAACATGCAGCGCGAATTGAATAAACTAGAACCTTGTTCAAGGCATTGGCTGGCAAACCCAATGGGAAGAGACCAGTTGGAAGATCTGGACGCTGATGGTAGGATAACATTAGATTGGACCTGAAATATATATAATGTAATGAGGTGGACTGGATAGAACTAGCTCAAGACAGAGATGAATTGCCTACTTTTGTAGGGGTGATAATTAATATTATAGTTCCTAATATCATAGAGTAAATAAGTATGAATGTTTACATGATTTAATTTTGCTATGTATGTAAAAATATTTTTATAGAATCATGCCACTACTTACGCTACATGTACATTTACATGAACAGGATAGTAGTGAATTTAGAATGAATGATAATGGAGAATCAATTTAAGGAAATATATTAAAGTATATCAGGTCAGTATGTTAACCCAAACTTCCTAATTATAGGGAAAAAAAACTCAAAATAATACTGGCGCATTTTTTGTCGTGAATTTCGGTACTTTAATGTTCATGTTAATGTGCATTTAAACAACAACAACTCCACGAATAATGCTTGGACCTGCGTCGAAATGATTCATTACTGTTTAATTGCGCCATTCAACACCTCGTATCCCTCCAAATTCCTATTTGCACTCTAATATATTCTGCCTAGTAGTGTACGTACTACAAACATCTGATTAGTGTGCGAGTCACACCACTTGATCAATATTGTTCTAACACATGTGATGAGAGGTAAAAACTAGATTTGAAACAATGATAAGAGACACGCGAACTAGGATTCATGTAAAAACTTTTTATTTTATTTTTTTAAGTTTCTTTTGGTGTATTTTTTTTTCTCTCTCCCTCCAAAGTCATTAACATTAATTTAAAGCTCATCAACGTTCGCCGTGTACTATAGGTGTTGTGCTCGTTGCCATACTATGTGGAAGTGTGGTTTGTTTTAGCTGGTAGTAAAAGTATTTGAAGAAGGGGTTGGGCACCATTCCCTTGGAACAGTAGTTTTCAAACTTTGGATCGTTTACACCTCAGTATAAGCAAAAATATTTAATTCTCTTAAAGTAAGTTAACCGAATTTAATGTGCACCTTTAAGCAACAATTTTTAAAGATTTGAAAATAATTAACATAATTAATTAAAAAGACTTAAAAATGAGGAAAAGTTAACTACGCGAGAAAGCTGACCAAATTGGTAGTCTCTTTCAAGCTCGTTCATAGAAAACCAGTTTGGAAGACAACGTGGAACCACAACATAACTCTCATACTAAATTGTATTTATAGAAGATGGTGTCGGTAGCATTAGCCTGTTGAAGGGATGAATACAACCTTTGGGTTGTTGACTTAAAAAGGAGAAAAATAAAGATAAAAGAATCATAATTGTGAACAGATTGTAATGGAGGATGATCACATAGTTGGGAGACAACGATCCTTTTCCTTACATTGGCTAAGCGGTGCTACGGTTGGTTGCATTTTGATATAGCTAGTAAGAATCTTTGATTTGAAAGTTAGTAAACAAACTAATGAGAATTAAAACGGTATTCTTCCGTAAACAATAACAATACTCATGAAACCCACGTGGTCTAACGTGCTACTCTTGCAGTAGACAAGACTGCAATGATGGGGAGATTGAGGTTCAAATCTCGGTTTGGTGTATGGAGGGTGATTTTGCTAAATGGTTTTCAACTCTCCCTCCACGCAAAAGCAGGTACTTCGCCTCTAGTTATAACCTTCCTAATTCCTAAATCAATTAATGTAATTAGTACATAGGCGTATAAACCGAACGTGTAGTAATACAAGATTCTAAAATGAAACATATGGAATAGTACTAATAATACACAGCTTGTGAATGTGGGGAATACCAGGCCTCCAGCGTGGTTCGGATCCCACGTTAAACTGTAGGTCCTCCATTTCATCTCACAATCACCCTACCATTAACTACCATTACACATTAGCGTAAGTGCGTATAACCCGAACGGGTAGTAAGACGCGGTGCTAATAATAATAATACTAATAATAAAGTAAAAATGATCAATTTTTACACCCCCTAAATTATTTTTTTTCCCCATTTATAAATGATTCTTCCAAGGGAGCCAATATAAATTACTGTGTTTTATTTGGGTGGTAAATTTTGAGGCGTTATTACTGTGCGTTCAGAAATCTCACATTAAATTCGTGAATAATTATAATAAATATCAAATGGTATGCAATTTATGTCAGATAGGTCACGTCAGATAATGGTATGTATCAAACATTTATTGGTTTTTTTTTGTGGTAATTCATTCCTTGCAGCACTGCAGATGTTACCCCCAAGTAGAAACTTCCTACCACTTTATTCCGCCACCAGTTTTAGACTTAATGTCATACAGGATGTTTGAGAGGAAAACTTATGAAATATTCATGCTCGGGCTTCTGCCGGGAAGCCAATATCGGCACCGCCTTAAAGTGTCATTATACACAGCAACAGTATCAATGAGGCGGTTCAATATCTTGATATGCCATCATAATTTGAATATTGGTGTCACCAAAAACAAGGTAGAATCGGCTTCAATGGAAGCAGAACATACTAAGCGCGACAGTAATGAGTTCTTGTTTCTGTAGTTGATTGAACGTTTTAAAATAAACTGTTACTACATAATTATGCACACTTTTTAATTATTGTATAATATTAAGGAATAGCTAATGTACTCTTTCTTTGCACGAGGGATCTATATGTGGGTTTGTTATTTTTAGTATATACAATAAAACACAGTAAGTAATAAACAAGCCTGCCTCGGTGGCATAGTTATCTAACGCGCTAGTTTAGTGTTGAACTAGAATTCAAGACTTTCAAGGATAGGGAGATCCGAAGTTCGAATCTTGGTAGTATGAAATAGTGGTTGCTTTTACTAAATGCTTTTTTTACACTCTCCCTCCCCATATAAATTCAACATTTCCAAACCTTGATCTATTATCATAACTAGTACTCAAGAGTATAACTTGAACAGTTAGTAAGACGCGGTGCTAAATATATATATATATATATATATTTAGCACCACGTCTTACTACCCGTTCGGGTTATACGCTTTAAGTACTAATTACGCTATTGTATTAGGAATTGGGAAGGTTGAATTAGAGGAAGTGAACCCGCATTTGCGTGGAGTGAGAGTGGAAAACCATTTAGGAAAACCACCCCCAGTTCACCCGACCGAGATTCGAACCTCGATCTCCCCATCCTCAGCAGTCGAGCTCAACACGACAAGTGCATTAGCCAACGACGCCACAGAGGGGGGTCGGTGCTAAGTAAATAAATACATTATTAATTAAGGAATTCAAAGTGTGCCTTATTAATTGGCATATTATATAAAAACGCTAATTACACACAATATTGTTACCACCCACACTACTACCTCTTTTCTACAACCTAGGATAGATTAAAAGGTATGTGGGTAGAATCTCAGAACATGCTAAAGGGAAAATCATTGTAAAGATTAAAATAATACGAATGGTTTATTCAAAGGTAATAATAACCATAATTAAATGGCCTCAAAGGTCAAACGGAGGCAGTTTGGAAATCCATCAATAATAGCTTATTTATTATTTGCGCATTAAGTATACGAATATATTACTAAGCCAGTAACATTCAACTGGGTTAGCCTTGAAGAGGCAGTGCATCCCCTAATGTTGAATTTAGTACAAATTATTAATCATTATATATCGAATCAGACAGTTATGCGATGATTAAAGCGAACATAAGCTGCGGGCTCACCATAGCTCGCTCGGTCCACTCGTCAAACTAAGACATGACGTGTGTAGGCCCGACTTGGGGGTTGTTCTAGCCAGAAAATACAAATGGTAAGTACATGAACATAGTGCGTATAACCCGAACGGGTAGTAAGACGCAGTGCTAATAATAATAATACATGAACATATTTAGATTGCAGGGAGTTTATTCTGGATTTATATGGTTTAATATTGTTCTTGATATAGATCGAAACTACCGTTAGCTACATTAAAGGGTGACCTGGCGGTCTAGGGGTAAGGTGTCAGACTTCTGTGCCAGTGGCCGGGGTTTAAACCTCGGTCCCAGCACAGATTTATCTGATTACCAAACCCTTCCTTCACCTCTGACAGGACATCTTGTGAATGTGGGGAATGCCAGGACTCTACCGTGGTTCGGATTCCACGTTAAACTGTAGGTCCTTCATTTCATCTTACAACCACCCTACCATTACACATTAGCGTAAGTTTGTATAACCCGAACGAGTAGTAAGACGCGATGCTAATATTAATATAATAGAGAAAATACCATTGCAGACAGATTATTAGTCTATGAGTGGGTAGTATAAATCCAATAGAGAGTTAATGTGGGAAAGTTATCATGGGGGTGGGTAGTATGTTGTAACCCAATGCTACAAACTACTAGATTATTAAACAGACTCAACACTTTGTCCAACAAACTCCAATTCTTAACCGAGAACATCAAGTTTCTCATTTCTGATAGTTTTTATCCATGCCAGGAATTGGACCTGTATCCCTAAATCATACAGGCAAACGTGCTAACCGAATAAAATAGTTATTGCATTTAAAATTATGTAATTTTTAGTTTATTTTGACCCACTTGTTTGGTCGAATGCTCAAAGAGAGTCATTCTCGTAATAGACTGGACATTCAAATAGACGGGGAGATTGGGGTTTGAATAGAGGCCGGGTGTGCAAAGGATGTTTTTTCTTAAATGTTTTTTCCACTATTTCTTCATGCAAATGGATGTCAACTTCTTAAATTGAATCTTGCTCATACTTAAGAAAATATCATAAACAGTAAATAAAATATTTCATTGGTCACGTGGTCTGAAGTGCTACTCTCGCAGTATACTAGGCTGCCAATGACTGGGAGATTGAGATTCAAATTTCGGTCAATTCTACTAAGGGTGGGTTTTTTTAATCCATTTTCCCTCCACGAAAATGCGGTTACGATTTCTATAAATCTAGCCTTCCTTATCCCTAAATTTAAACCCATTAGCGTAATTAGTAGGCTTACATAAGCTTATAACACGATCGGGTGGTAAGAAGCGGTGCTAGAAAAAAATAATAAGATATATCATTAATGATATTCACCTCTCATTGGAATCTCATAGCCATCATTTTGTAGCATTGATTAGTAATAGCTACAGTAGCCCCATGGCTTCTTTGGTGAGGAGTGACAGCTTTGAAAAGAGTTACCAGACCAAATTATGTATCCCTACGCCGAACCAAATGATCTGCAAAAAACATGTGTTTAGCATCTTTCACTTCTGACAGTCAAAATTTAGGTATATACCTAAATGTTGACTGTCAGAGATCAGCTGTGAGCTGTCAGTCAGCACCAAATAAGCGATGGGGCTACTGTACCTCCCATGACGACAGAAAAAATCTTAAAATCATAAATAAGTGACTTTGGATTTTATTTTAATCATCTTATCTTACCGCCTGTTCAGGCTATACGCTTATATACTAACACAACAACGTGATAGGGATAAGAAAGGCCTAATTTAGAGGAAATGCTCCCTCATTTGCGTGTAAGGTCAGTTGAAAGCCATCTAGGAAAAAAAGGCAGCCTCAGTTCACCCGCCCAGCATCGAACCCCGATCTCCCCGTCTTCGGCAGTCTAGTCTACTGTGAGAGTAGCGCGTTGGACCATGTGACAATCTAAGTGGGTGAATTTGGATATTAAATTTACATTTGAGAAAGTTTTACAAATACAGCTTAGCATTTTTGAACCTCCTGTAAATTTGATCAATACTCGTTAATAGCGAGGAAATTTGTTAGTTTGCCTCTATAAATGTCAACTCAAACACTTTAACAACTTCAGAGCACAATATCAATATGACACGCTTTGATGGACTCATGGTCTCAGACGTCGCCAACGCAATTGAGTGGTTTGAGTATGGTGGGGAAAATTGCGATTCGAATCATGGTTGGGTTAGGTAGGAATGTTTTCCCCCCTGTTTCTACAAGAAAATATTCATTTCCTCTAAATTGTATCTTCTTCATTCCTCTCCTATTAAAATAAATATGTGGATAGCACATATGTGTTGTAAGACGTGGTGCAAAAAAACATTGTGTTTCATTTTGGCCCATCTCGGTGGCGTAGTTAGTTAACGCTCTAGTTTCATGTTGAGATAGACTGCCGAGGGCAGGGAAATCAAGGTTCGAATCTTGCTCGGTAGAACTGGGGATGGTGTTTCCTAAACGTTTTTCAACTCTCCATCCACGCAGATGCGGGTACAATTCTTCTTAGCTCATCCTTCCCAATCCCTAACCCATTGGCGTGATTATTACTTAACCGTATAAACCGAACAGGAAATTAGACGCTGTGCAAATATTATAATTTCATTTTATTTTTTCACCATTCCTTACTACCTGTTCAAGTTATAAACATATATAATAATTACTCATATGAGATAAGGATTAGGAAGGAAGAATTTTAAAGGTAATACAACCCGAATTTGAATGAAAGGAGAGTGGGAAATAATTTAGTAAAAACCACCCTTAGTGGACCTAACCAGGATTCGAACTCTGATCTCCCGTATTACATTTATCTGTCTAACACCAAAGAGACGGCTTATACCATTTTGCCACTGGTTGAGTCAAAAAATGTATGCAAATATCAATATTGGATCGTTACGTACTAAAGTCCAACTTTTATATAAAGTGTTTTTTTTGGAAAATACAAATTTAATTTCTTACGTTTAACATAGATATCTTTTTCTATAGTATTAGTATTATTTATTTGAATGTATTTTACCATACTAACTTACCACCCAATAGAATTAAAGGATAATATACTAATAACAATAATGGGCTTGGGACAAGACAGGTTGAATTTAGTGAAAATGTACCCACATTTTCATGAAAGTAGAGATGAAAAACTTTCAGAAAAATCACTCTTAGTATACACGACTGGGTTTCGAACTCTGACCTCACCATATCCAAAGTGATAAATATACATATGTTATATTAACTATACCTATCTAAATTGACAACTGCAACCATCATGACCTGACGTATGAATACTTGATAGTATTTCCAGTATTTTTTTTCCTAGCTGCTAGATAAGATTATTCCTATGAACATTTTGAGTGAAGGCTTGTACTTTGAAGAAAATCACATGTGAACAAATTCAAAACCATACGATCTAGTGTAATGTGTTTTCCAATATATGTCGTTGGACAAACACACATACTATCCCTGCCATCCTGCCAGTCTATCCTTCCAAGGGACGTATCAATTGAGACATGGACATATGATAATATTTTTCTAAGCAAATACTCGGAGAGCACGCGTAGCCGGCATATCAAAATCTAACAATTGTATACAGAGTGTTTCTAAACTCTTTATCCAAAATTAAACTTCAGCATCCATGGACGGAAATAAACAGAAAAATCCTAGCCAAAAATTGTACAAAAAAAGTCATCTTGCACTACTAGAGGAAGGTAGAAGATAGACTTAGTAATGCCGGGAGTACGCAGCTTTAGGTACGTCCGTGTACAAACAGTTGCATAGCACAAGGCGGGACGAAGTGCCCAGCTGTGAGCAACGTGTCCCAAGAGTGTGAGTTCCATTAAAATACAAATGTCGCATAAGCCCTTTGTGACCAAGTTGGAGAGTAAGTTTAAAGAACACCTATTGTGATATGCCCGCCTGAAGATATGCAACTTGTTGTACACCTACGTACTTACAGCTGCGTATTCCAGGCGTTATTGCATCTAGCTTAAACCTAGATTTAGTAATACATGATGACTTTTCTGAACTTTTTTTTTATTAGGACTTCCTATTTCTTTCTGCCCACAGTTGCTATGGCTTTGTTTCGGGCAGAGAGTTTGGAGACGCCCTGTATATTCAGGGCTTGGGTAAAATAATATACTAGACCAAAAACTAATAGGTCTTATATATATAATTTAAGTATTAAAGCAAAATACAAATTTCAAACGTAAGTAAGTCTTCTTTTCGCATAATTTGGTGGAAAATTTGAACTTTTAAAATAAATAAAAATATAATTTCTCTACTGTTTGTAAATATGTACAGGAACATAAGTAAGTATGAACTATAGCTATCTATTGGTTGTTACAAGCACATTTGTCACCACAAGGACTTCATTGGTGTTGAAATGAAGGTATAATAGGGCTTCTTTTCACTGTGGTACCCTTATATACATATTATGCTAGTGTGAGAGTATTGAAGAAGTTTAATCTATAGATAACGTACTCACATTTCCATAGAAGGTGAGTTGGAAGAACATAGGACAATAAACCCTCACTGGTAGTAAGACGCAGTGCTGCAAAATATTTAATCAAACTAATACTATTTTTTGTCAATATAATAAAATCAATAACTACACAACTCACTTCGGTTCCTCGTGGTATAACGCCCTAAACTAATGTTGGAATAGGCAAGCGAAGCTAGGGAGATCAGGGTTCGATCCCGTTTGGGTACACTGAGTCCGGTTTTTCCTAATCTACCTTCATGCAAACGCGTGTGCGTTTCCTCTAAAATAATCCTTCCTAATCCCTAACCCATTAGTGCAATTAGTACAAAGGCGTATAACCCTAACGATTATTAGGACGAATAGCTAAAAAATAATAATAATTTCACAAACAATGAACTTCTTATTACTATAATGTGCTCTGACATAACCTTTGTGAACCAATGCCCGGGACCATTCTTTCACCAAAGTGGGTTGAATTGCCATTTAACACATATAAACCTACCTAGTTAAAATAGATTAATGTTTGAGTCAAGATTGTAACTGAACATGAGATACTTAGATTAATAGTCAAGAACAATTAAAAACTAAGTACCAAATTTTACCTTAAAGGTTAATAATAAGCTTATGGTCACAAGTGTTAAATCTTATCTTAAACTACATTAGTAACCAAAGTGCGTGCTTTAAGCCCATTCACACATTAAAAATTAAAAATGGAAATACATGTCAAATTAATTTTTTCTATAATTTTCCTTTATTAAAAATAAATTTCAAATTTAAATGTATAATGTACCTGCTGTATTATATTTGTTAGAATAATTTGACACATAAATTTTAATCATTTACAGTTGCTTTAATAGCCATTTATATGACTTAATTATTAGGATTTTAGGATTTTAAATTAGAATATTTTATACTATCAAGAATTATATAGGCCCCTCCCCCATTACCCCCCGCTGCTCATGACCCACTGTGGTATAAGAATTATATAAGGAGCTCTCCTCCCTTATGGTACCCGATTTTATTTTCAAACGTTATCTCTGAAACGCAATTCTAAACAGATTAAAATTATTTTCTTCAATTTTTTTAAAACTATAGCCTAATTAAAAATCTATTTAAAAAATTTAGAAAGCTGGCTTTGAGATTCATTCGGGCCCCATTCCTTCCCCCTATGTTAAAAACTTCAGATCTCTGCGTGCCGTATATTTGGTTGGTTATCGCACACAAACAAACACTTGATTTTATTATTATATATTATAGAATAGGTTGTTTGACAAAAAAAAGCATTGAATTGTGTTAATAAATTAAAATCTAGTAATATAAGTTCATCATTAACAAAATACCATTAACTATAATCAAGTGGATAGGATTGTTGTTACAATTATTATTTTCTATCGACATCCAGGAGAGAGAGAGCAATTTGATCGTCAAAGAATTCAAACTCGAGATTAAATAACTAATGTCAACGTTTCATGGCCCCTGAAACCTAAAATGTCGTTTTAGCGATGACGTCTCTCTGTCTGTCTGTACTAGAGCCAAAACTATTTTACTGAATGGGCTAAAACTTGGGAACTGGGGTGTTCATAAGCTTTCCCCGAAGAATTTTTTGTAAATGAATGTCCAACTCTAAATTTAAGGGTAGTTTACCAGAAAAAAAATAAAAAACATTTTTTTTCTCTCAAAATTTGCTCTAACGATTTTAATTCAATGCTATATCTAGACATTATTTATTATTATAAACAAAATGGCAGCTCATATTTCCTCTTGAAAATGACTTCGAGGATTCCTTACATGGGGGAACTTTTAAATTTTCATTATTTCCCCGCAACTGTTTGAGACCCGAAATATTTTTATCATTGTAAAGTTTTAGTACTATTAAAGATACAAATCTTTTATTTGAAATATATTGTTATAAATACAATAATTTATAAGCTATAAGAATATATATATATATATATATATATATAGTTTGTAATTCAGGCCTTTGAAAATTAATTCAATGATTCTTATGCTCTTTGGTGGGCAAAGATGTTTCTAAATTCTTAATTTTTCTGTAACAGTGTTCCTAGTTCCTAATGACATAGAGTAAGTAACAGTGTATATTATTTCATTTATGATCTTTGGTGTAGTGTTTCTACAACAATGTATAGACCTATTAATACTTTCCACAAATCTTACGATTTTTAAGTGATTAATGTATATTTATCTAAAATAAAATGAAGTGTTTGTCTGTTTCTGTCTGTGTGTTTGTTTGTGTGCGATGCCCAGCCAAATCTACGCCACCCAGAGATCTGTAAATTTTTAACATACGTGGACTGAAGTGGGTCCAAATCACCTCGAAGCTGGATTTTTAAATTTTAATTAACTTTTTAATTAGGCTATTTTTAACAATTTTTTAAACAAAATATTTTAAATCTGGTTTATAATTACGTTTCAGAGATAAATGTGATAAAAAAGAGCCACACCCTCCTCGGAAAAAAGTATATTACGAAATCGACAAGGATAAAACAGAGAAATACAAGTTTCAGAGATAACATTTCATTTTGAATATGTAGATGGGTCACGGTCAACGCCGTGTGGGATTGATAGTTTTATAATAAAAGTGAGAAAATTTCTGTACGATGCACCGTTCCAATTATTTAATATGTGTAAATAGTCTGTTGGTAATAATTTTTAGCATTTAAGAGTGTACGAACAAATTTATATAGGAATTATATTAATTGATATATTTAGCAATTACTAAATTTCCTTTCAAGTATTTATATTAGAAGTCAGTTGATAGATAATAATAATAATAATAATAACTATAAAATAAAATTTATAAAAAAGTAAAATGCTACCAATATTGACCGCAAAATAAAATATTATGTTTGGATTTTATAGACGGCCTTTCGTTTGATTATTGGACATTATTTAAGTCTCTCACAATACAAAATTACACGAGTAAAACAATAGCAAAGCAAATTTAATTACCTACAACACAAAAGATGCCTATACACCTTGTATAGTGAAGGCAGAGAGGGTATGGTGGATATAATTAACCAGCCGGTCCTTTGAATAACGTCGCCCGGTATTATTGTATAGGCCTAGTTAGGGGTCAGTCGAATAGGGGTAGGTTAGAGCTTGGCCTAACCAATGATACAACACAGCTCTCTGATCACAAGACCCCCCCC
Organism: Timema californicum; assembly: GCA_902141385.1. Lineage (NCBI taxonomy): Eukaryota > Metazoa > Arthropoda > Insecta > Phasmatodea > Timematidae > Timema > Timema californicum. Next base: position 319,652 of record CABFOW010000218.1, read on the forward strand.
ACACCACCCCCTTCTGATCTAATCACTATCAACGTCATTGTTAAGACGGATCAATAGACAGCCTAATGAATCCGTACGGTTGTAATAGTTGGTGCCCCATTAAACCACCTGTCAACCCCTTGCCCAAGCTCACCCTCAGTTTCCGCACACGTTCTGCAACCCCTTCCCTTTACCACGACTAATCCCGATCATTCTAACCCCCCCTCCCTGACCACCCAACGAAACTACCCTGATTTGGGTACAGCCCGAAAGCTATGTGTGCACCCAATTAAAATGGACATCCTATAGCTTGCAAGCAATAAATTACTTGCTTAATTAGCTTCACATATCTCGATCAGAAAGTACTTTTTTATTTTTATGAGTATATAACTGTTTAATGATTTGATGATTAATATATTATATATAGGTTGGTTTAATGGCTTCCGTTATATAATTTTGCTGAATAAATTTTGTCCAATGAGTTGTAATAATTTAATTATAGAAGTGATATTTTAAAAATGTCATTACTAAGAGAAATGAATATGAAGATAAATGTTGTTTATTTTTGTATTGATAAGTTTAAAAATGTCCCACTAGCGATAAAATTGGATTGGGACAGTGATGAGAAGGCTATTTCTAGATAAAACCACACTTGAGGGCATGCAGGGCTAAAGTTCAAGAGGTAAAGGTTCTAATATTGGAGGGTTGTACTGAAGTGATTTTACTTATGTGTTTCCTTAACTGCATCTTAGAAAATATGTGTACACATTCTATAAATTATATCTTCCTCCTTAATACCATATAAGTGAAGTTTGTTGATAGCCTGAATGGCTACTAAGACGTGGAGCACAAGTAAAACACAAATAGAGAATATTATTTTAGAGCATATCTTTATATATAATATTTCAAGTGGAAACAATGTTCTGTTGTCTTTGAAATACGCAGTTAACTTAGATAAGGGGTTTTTGTGGAATTTTTTCAAAATAATTAATACAGAAATATTTCTGAACGAATGGATGTATATTTGTATGATGTACATTATAAGCAATAGCAAGTGAAACTTTGAGAAAAAATCGAGGAACATAGACATTGTTGATAAAAATTATAAATATTATTAGTACCACACTAAGATATATTTGTGTGTATGTGTGTAAAAATAAATTAAACGTAGTACAAAGGTATTTAGAGCTGTGACATTCGATCACGTGGGTATTGCGATGATTTATTGGGTATAGTGGGTGACAAAAGTGAATATTTACTTCAATTATGTTAACAATTTGAGGTCAAGTTTTGTGTAAGGTCCGATTGGAGAAAAGAAATGTTTCTTTCAATAAAATCTTATGTTAAAACTTCTGCGAAAATTAATCTTCCCCAAATATTTGATAAAATATTAGATAAAACATATGTTTTTTTATTTCAGTGTTAGAGTAGGATATAACAGGGTTTGTATTACGTTCCAAAGACTAAGGTGCGTATAAATAAGACGCTTTTCGCGTAGTTTTATTTGAAAGTGTATTTAAACTAATGTAATTCCAGAGCTGTTTTTTTTGATAGGTCTTACCGTTTAACCACAAGAGACCTTCAAAGAAAGGTTAGCACCAACTTTAGAGTTACTCCAATATTTTAATATTTTTTGGGGGGGTTAAACGTTATATTTTTTTAACTTTTTGGAACTTTCCCATCGGTTACAGGCTAGAAGCTATTAGTTTGCTAAATTTCAAGATTCTAGCTCGTCTGGATGTGGGTAAACACTTATGTCAGTGAGTCAGTCGGCCATGTGGCCTTATAGTAAGTATAACGATATGATCCTCTAATGTAAAATATTCGTGTGATTAGGATGGTCCTGCAGGCTCGATATGATCTGTTCGCGAGCGGTTCATATCGATCCTACAGTTGTCGATTTTTTTCAACGAATGTAAAAGGGATTCTTCATTATAGTTAGCAGATCATCTATGACAGTTCTTTAGCTAGAACGTGCACTCACGGGCATGTACAACAGGCCAGAATAATCAGGTTTACAGTTGATAGAATATTGTAGAAATAAAATGTTTTATGGGATCCTTAGAATATGAATAATTTTTTAAATAATAGGAAAGAAAATGCGTGAAAGGAAATTACCACTTAGGCAGAGAAACAAGGAGAATCTTGTAGAAAAAAAATTGTTTGATTTCATGCCATATAAGAAAGTGATCAAAAGAGAATGAATATATATTCAAGAGGAAACTCTAGATTTAATTATGATCTATACATTGATTTAAAATAATATGTTAACTCAAAGGAACCGGTTTGGGTTTTAGATATACAATGATAATAATAATGTATAGCTCTAATATAGATTAAGTCAGTATATTACATTTTAATTTGGTACAAATATCAATCGTTAAATAAAGGCAGATAGAAACCTGGAATTAGGTGAATATGGACTAGTATATATTTCAATACTTGTTTTTAAACATAGGTCAAATCAGTTGCACCAAATTTAGAGAGTAATTTTAAAATTAAAGAAATTAATAATATATCATTTACCAGCATAACATTGGTATGAATATCACTTTTACTAAAACAGACCCGCCTCGGTGGCGTAGTTGGCTAACGCGCTCTACTTCCGAGGACGGGAAGATCGAGGTTCGAATCTCGGTCGGGTGAACTGGGGATGGCTTTTCTTTAATGGTTTTCCACTCTCCCTCCACGCAAATTCGGGCTCACTTCCTCTAATTCAATCTTCCCAATTCCTAATCCAATAGATTAATTAGTACTTAAAGCGTATAACCCGAACAGGTAGTAAGACGTGGTGCTAAATATTATTTTTATTATTACTAAAACAGATCGACTGCTAAGTTTAAAAAAATGTCAGAGATGTACAAATAAACATAGGCATAAATTTATATTTAAAGCAATGGTGGGTGAGAAGTAATATTTGCTCTTTGCAGAAATTTAAAATATTTGTTATATTCTCATGGGCACATCAGTATATTATCGTACTCAATTGTTAGCATATGAAGCGGTCTAGTCCTATCTTACTCAGTAAATTCTCAAAGTCTGTGGTGAGGACATCGTGGTAAAATTTTGTACTACCCGCTAATGTGCTGAAACTTTAACACTCTCAGGAGTTCCAAACCAGACAACTTTTTTTGCATTGCATTGCACCACCATTGTCAAGACTTTCGTGGTTTTATAAGTAGCTATGAGATGATTATCATAACACCACATGGCAGAATCAAAGCTATGGCTTCCTCGCTATAATACATATCCTATCTGTAGTGATTCATCGGAAATAATGAACTGAAATGATATCACTTCTTTGTTTGCGCGCGTGTCGTTCTCAGCTCGCAGATGGTTCAGAGAATGTTAATTACATGTTCGATACATTCACATACTGGCTGCATAGACCTAGAATTATATTATATGTTACATTACAGGCTCGGGTCGACTAATATATACATAGCCTAAATATGCCCACGTCAAATACATTTAATCTTCTGAAGATATTGTATTAATTAACCAGTCCAAAACATTAATACATTTTTATATTATATTTAATACACTAAAGTATATTTTCAAAATTGTCTAATATCATAAATGTTTATATAAATTACATGCAAATGAATATTAAATCATATCAATAAATGTTTTTATATAAAAATGTGTCATAATATTAGCTAAGTTTATAATAACTATATTAAACCATGAAATAATAGGTCTATATGTCTAAATAATGAAAATAAAATCTACATTGACTCCGTTTTACTAAATAGATAATAGCTATAATTATATTTAATTCTGGATTAACCTTTAGCATTTGCAAACATTAACGATCAGGAATTTATTTAAATTTACTTCACATTTTGATCTAGTTTTTCTTCGATATAGGCGCCAAATTAAATTAAGTAGCTCTCACCATATCGACCACCGGTTGAAAAATTTAATTAGTAAATAATTTAATAGAAATTTAAAAGAAATAAAATAAATATTTGTTGTAAAATCATAATGATTTTTTATATTAATTATTCTTAAACAAAAGATGTATTGTTCAGTATCTCAAATATATTATTCCTTATTCCTATCAAAGATATGATATAAATATTTAAATAATCAGACTTATATTTATTTGATGATACAATAACAAACCACAAGGCCTTAAACTTGCATGGAAGAAGGATAAATAATGAAATCATAAAAACCCTTATAAATTATTGAATTACCAGGTAGTAGTTCCGCTTTAATTTCAGGCCATTCGGGGTTGCACGTAAAAGTGACAAACATATCTGGTGCCCATAGTTTCGGACATAAGTCATCGCGTCTTGGGTTTTTTCATGCAGATAACGTGGATAACCTGTGAATGAAGATGGAAAGATTACGCGATGACCGATATTTGATGGGTCAACATTTCCGTCTTGATTTAAAGCGTCTCTGAGATGAATGTATTCTTCAGCCCTTAATCTCTGTTGATTACGACATATGTAATTCAATCTTTTCGATATCATTTTTGCCATCATATCTACAATAAATTGACTAAATAGGTCCCTGTAATAATGTAATGGATTAAAACAGTCAGCTCTAAACATCAACCTAAATGCATAAAATTGCATGCACGTCACAGTTTTGTTTGTCGCTGTATCTTGCTGTGGAATAGTTAAATAATAACCGTCTTCTCCTTTAACGAACAATAAGGGATACTGTAGTGGATCATACGATCGGTGTAACTCAGAGACCCTTTTCAATTGGCCGTCTCTTCCGTGCAGCACTATATCTCTGGGGCCTTTTTCTTCGTCAACCAAGAGAACGGCTACCTCGTTTACAGCTGGAGCATTGTATCTACCCGGGTGTGCTGTCTGCGGCGGGCGGTCAGAATGAATTATTAACTTTAAATTATCCGAAGAGGTACGTTCTAAGTTTTGTTTAAAACTTTGTATATATACATTGTGGCTATTCAGTGTGGTCTGTAGTTCGTTAATTAAATCGATTTTTAGCGTTGGAGCTATGTTTGACCTCAACGATAGCTGATCTGCGTCTGAAATGAAATATATCTACAAGTATTGTGGATTTTGGCCTTGTGGTGGTAAAAGGCTACCAATAAGATGATAAACCTGTCCCTCTACTTTAAAAGTTGGCATAAAATTTCCTTCTCTTATTTCTTTGGTGCCAAACGAAGTCATTTGAAAAAGGCTATTGTACTTACGGATGTTGGTTAAAAAATGTCTAGATAGCGAATGATTATTTGTCAAAAGATTTTTCATTGGCTGTGGCGGTTCTTTAATATTGGGGAGACTAACTTTTCCAGAAGCACAGCACATGCCATTAGCTTCATCGGCCCATTTTTTGGCAGAACACTTAGGGCAGATCTTTGTCATGTCGCCGATTTGGACGGAAGACTGTTGAGCATAATCAATCTGTGGATCGTATCTAAAAGCCGATCTATTACTATGAGCTAAAACTTGATTGCGAGCTCTAGCTCTGGACGTCTGTTGTCGCTCTCTCTGATCTTGAAGGCGTTGGGAACGCTCAGAGCTTGATTCCCTATGGCGAGCTTGTATATTTCTTGCATTTTGCTCTTCAAGCCGCTGAAAACGCTCAGTACTCGACTCTCGCGCGTGCACTTGAGAGGTTCTTAAATTTTGTTCAGTAAGCCGCTGCGAACGCTCAAGACTGGACTCTCGCGCGCGTATTTGAGTGGTTCTCATATTTTGTTCAGCGAGACGTTGTGAACGCTCGATACTCGACTCACTGGCACGCGATTGCGACGCATATTCTCTCTGATTTGATAGACGATTTTTAGTTTCTGACGAAGATTCTCCATTTCGACGTATTTTTGATGCCCTAACCTGGGAACTATTTCTAGAAAGTTGAGATCTTGATCTTTTGGGCATTTTAAAATGACCAAATAATGCCTTTACACTAAATCATTAGCTTAACGTTTGTTAGCTACCTACAAATACAACCTACAACTATAACCTATTTAAAAAAAATTTAAAATTAAAAACAAAACTATTTAAATCACTTATTTACTTATTAACTAAATGTACAACATAAACAAATGAGTCTAGTCTGAAAATAACTTTTTGTATGGGTTTAGTAATTTAAAAAACAAATTATTATCAATCGACAAAACATTATCAACATTATAATTCCGAGCACGACCGCTAGCTAGCCGAGCGGAGTTTTTTCTATTATTTAAACTCGTGATATCTTTTGAATGGAATATCCAAATCGAATCATTTAAAAGGTGATATGAAGGTATTGAAGTAGTCTTAAATAATGTTCTATTTATTTTGATAACGATCAATACCTAGGTACGAATAAAGAGCTTTTTCTAGCGGTGGTATTTTAATATTTTTTTTAAATAAAAGGACGCTTATTGTGACGTAACTATAAAAGATAGAGACATGCTGTCGCGACATTTTTTATAGATAGTGATGTGTCCTGAAAAATTGTAATACATCATTTTGTTCTATCACTAATAGTTTTCGCAGCGCACGCGATTGAAGGAAGTTTTTTGTTTATTTTTTTACACCTTGGGTTAGATTATTCAAGTTTTAGTAAGCATCCCTAATTTTATTGAAAATGAAACATAGCCTATGTCACTCGGGAATAGTGTAGCTTGCCAACGGTGAAAGAATTTTTTAAATCGGTCCAGTAGTTTCGGAGCCTATTCATTTCAAACAAACAAAAAATCAAATCTTTCCTCTTTATAATATTAGTATGATGACAATTCAAACTATATCTGGACACGCTTTAGTGGCCGAATAGTCTAAGGTGTCGCTCTCATGTTATACTGCCCTGTTGATGGTGGGGATATTGGGGTTCTAATCACGGTTCGACTATTGAGGGTGGTTTATTCTTTTAAATGGTTTCCCATACTCCTGCCAAGAAAATGGGGGCGGAGGGGGGTGCAATGAGATTACCTATGAAATTCTTTCTTCCTCACACCTACCTCTTAGATTAAGTAATAATATATATGCATATCACCTGAACAGGCAGTAAGATGCAGTGATAGAAATAAAATATACAAGACACAAATTCAAATTAAACGAAAAGGACTTAGAAGTTTAACTGATAAGTAAATATAGCTATATGTATGTACTAAGGTTTGAGTATTAATGTATATGGCTTTACCCTAAAATATAATATTCTCTTAAAATTATAATTGCATACCGGTTTTCAATAGTACACATAATTTAAGCAAAACAATTTTGTGTAGAATTAGTCTGCATATTATTAAGCAAAATGGGGACTATTTATTGACAAGTACAACAATTATCGTGTCATACTAAATATTATGGGCCTTGGATTCAATACTTGGGATGTCATAAATATATATTTTGTGAAATAATTGGTGTCTTGCCTTTCGCGGCGAGGATTCAAAGCGTTGTTTGTTTCAAAATTAAATAATTCTATAACACTTGTATTGGCATAATTAGTTGGCTGTTAAAATGTGCTTTAACTAGTTTGGCCGAGTGGTTAGGTACAGATAGACTGGTTGACAGACATATAATTTTGTATAATCCACAATTTGGCAAATAAAACGTAAATATTAATCATAATCTCGAGGTTAATAAATAATCAATAAAAACATAATATCGAGCTTAATGGTCTTGCGGTAAACTGCTCATCACAAAACCCGATATTCGTTGGTTCGATTCCAGACAGGGTCAATGGATTTTTATTGAGTGATAGAAATCCGTAGCACAACCTCCCTCGGAGGGGAGGTAAAGCCATTGGTCTCGTTTAGATTGTGGTATTAAAAATAACCCTTAAAGGTATGTTAAAATATATTTCCGTCCAAATTGATATGATCTATCATTCTCGCTCATAGAAATTATCTTTTGATGATTTTATCAGTCGGTTCAGAAAGTTCATGTTAAATAACTCAAATAAAATTATTACGTAATATAATGATTTGAAAAAACATACTAAAAAACTAAATAAATACAAAATTTAGTTAGAAATGATTAAAACTGAATATTAGAGTAAATGCTTGAGAAAATAATTACTAAAAACCATCCATCCGGAATTTGAACCTTGATCTTACTATAACTAATAAATCCTGTAAAACGTGTGAGTCGTGCCTTACACTGCGTTACCACCAATGCGTATCTCAATTATATTAAATACTCTTCTGTTTTGTCTTCACTAATGTTTGACGTGCCCCCCTCCCCCCTCCTACACCCAAAACTTTCGCCACTCTAACTTTCTTTGCTTTGAAAATCCGACCATAGATAAAAAAAAATCGCGTGTTCCGTTTAAAAGCTCACAAATTATGCGTGAGCGTCTGTCGTACATCAGAAAGGACGTCCACACTTTCTGTGACGTGGCACTATCGGCGCCATCTTGAATTACGGGCGAGGCTATTGAAAGCCACTCTGTGCGGCGTCTATCTAGTCTCCGGAACTGAATAATGATGCGGTACTTAATAATCAGTACAGTCTTTCCCAAAAAAAATAAAATCATGGGTTAGATAGCGTAGCTATTTTTTTTTAGTTAAGGTTTTATTCCTTAAATTACTTAGTGGTTGGAATATTATTATTATTATTATTATTATTATTATTATTATTATTATTATTATTAGCACCGCGTCTTACTACCCGTTCGGGCTATACGCACTTAAGCTAATGTGTAATGGTAGGGTGATTGTGAGATGAAATGAAGGACCTACAGTTTAACGTGGATTCCGAACCACGGTGGAGGTCTGGCATTCCTCACATTCTCAAGATGACTTGTCAGAGGTGAAGTAAGGGTTTGGTAATCAGATAAATCTTTGCCGGGACCGAGGATTGAGACCCGGCCGCCAGCATAGAAGTCTAACATCTTAACCCCCAGAGCACCAGGTCACCCGGTAGGAACATTGACGTATCGAACCGAAGGAACCGGTTTCGATTATCGTGCCCGGATGTCATTTTAAAATTTAGAAAATAAAATCTATCATTCTTAGATAAAATGTCACAACATTGGTTATTATCTCCTTTTTTATATTTCGTATAGAAATTAATTACAATCCAACAATGTGATGGCTCAGTTCGTGAAATGGGAAAATTTCCGTTCATTCCGTGACCTGGTTTGTTTATTTCATTCGCCTAAAAAAAATTAGTATGTTTTATGAATTTGCTAGCACTTGTGTTGTCTAGTTTATGGATTAGCTAGTTTTTGCCCGTTCCGTGAACAATAAAAGCGAAGGACGGGTTTGGTCTTTAGGTTAATGTAACTTCCATCGTATTAAAATCGAGGATTACGTATAGTTAGGCCTGTTTAGATTTTAATTCTTAACAATTTAGTCTTAAAACGAATTTCAACTACGATTTATTGGATAAGATAATAATTTCTAGTTCGTGAACAGGGTGGGAGTTCATGCAATTTTTTCATTGTTTTTGAAACTACCAATAGAAGAGACCAGTTCACGGATTGTACCAAAATTTGCCCGTTCATAGAACTGTAAGTCTCACTAAATGGGTGTAATATATATATAATGTAATTTATGTGTAATATATGTGTAATTTATATATGTTGGGCACAAACCCCAAATGTGGTAAATGGACTGATTTTTTTTTCTTAATCCTAAGAGTGGTCGTTTAATAATGAACAAAGCCCAAAATTATATTCAATTTTAGGCTATGGCCGTCTCCAAAAAGCCTAAACTATAGTTGTGCAATTAATAAACGCCCAAAGTTTGAAATAAACTTTAAGTTCGTTTCTTGACCAGAATTCGCAGCTGGCACTCAACAAATTTTGAGCAACCAAATGAATTCAAGAGGGCAAGTGGATCTAATTAATATGCAAACAGAAACGGTAAGAGATTACAAATTTATTTTAAATTATCAAGACCACAGGGCTAGATTTGTTTTATGAAGCCTAACCTAACACAACCTAACCTAGCCCAACTAAACCTAACGACCGTATTTTAAACTTTGATCGTTAAATAATATTTGCACAATCCTAGGTTTGGTTGTTTGAAGACGGCCAAAGCCCGAAATTTAATAGAACTTTGGGCTTTGGTCATTATAAATAGTCTAATCTTAAGATTGACCAAAAATTTGCCTATTGGCCGTTTTCGGCCTTTACGTCATATATGAGTTTAATATTTTGAAATATTTTGGTAGCTATATTATTCTGATTGTTGACGATTTATCTGACCCTTGACAAAAAAAAAATCTGTTTTACATTATTCCGGCTGTCCCCACGTTTTCTGTTTGTTTGTTCTTCAAGCTAGAGACGAAACGATTTGATGGATTTGGTTCAAATGTGGTATTTATATGCTATATTGTTTATATATTTGTTCTACAATTAAGGGTGGGTTGCTGATTACTGATATGTTTAAAGTTCATATTTTTTTTTTAGTAAAAGACTATAAATATTTTTTTAATTTAGCACCGCGTCTTACTACCCGTTTGGATTATACGCTAAGATTTTATTTAAAATCAATTTCTGAGAAGTGTTTGATATGTAAAGACACTGAAACTTTTTTTTCGTGGAAAACTTAATTACTTTATTGATTTTTAAAATTAAAATAAACAATATATGTAAATATTACTAATAACATAATGGCTTGATTGTAGTATAAATAACATTTATAAATATATATACGTGAAACAATTTAATAATTTTTAATATCTTCCATCATATAAAGTATATTTTTAATTTAATGGCATTGTAAATTGAATGGCGTATAGTTTTCCATAAATAATGATTTGAAGCCTTAAATTAAATCAAAAATTTTCTTTAGCTTATTATAATAAAAAATAATAGTTTCGATATCAAACGATTTTATATGAATTAAAATGGATTATTTTATTAAATAGCATGATAATAATTTGCAAAGCTCTGCACCAAATTCAAACGAGATTAAATCTTTGATATAAATATGTTTTTGGTTCACAAATTTTGATAACCAAATAAGAATTTTATCTTCTGCCATTAAAAAGAAATTAATACTTATTCTAAAATTAATCTAGAATTTTCAAGATTGAGATTCAAAGGTTAGATTTTTTTCCATCTTACAATAAACAATTTACCAATATACAAATCATATTTCTATAAATAGTTTTGTTAGTAATAATCTCACATGATATTCTTCATCATAATGTAAAAATATATATTAGATACTCATATAAATAATACACTTAAACTACAATATGGTATAAATTACTAATGTTTAACAGTATTAATTAATCAATTGATTTGATTAACTCAATCACATGTAAGCCTAGATGTGATAAAATATTAGCGTACTAAACCAAATGCCCTGGGCTTGATACTCATGTCCAATTATTATTTTCTAATTCTATTTTAAGAAAACATTGAGTTTACAAATATCACAAAAACTCACAGTATATAATATTATATTCAAAAGGAAATAGAACATATAATATACAAGTGTATATAGGCCCTATTATATACACTTGTACATTATATGTTATATTACCTTTTGAATATAATATATATCTATATATCTTTATTAAATATCATACTTTAAGTCAACATAATCATTTCTTTGGATAGTCCTTTGTGATCAGCTCAGATATACTAACGATTAAAATTAATATAAATATTTTAATATAAAATAGGGGTGTAAATGCCACGTACCAGTACTTTATTACTAAAATTATAATAATAATTATTAGGTGTTTTGTCTTACGACAGGTCTATTCCTCTTGTCAGTGACCTTAGACCACCAATACGTCCTATCCTTTGCCTCATTCTTCATCATCAAGAATTTTCTTATTCCCTTCGAGTCATACAATATTTGGATCATCCTTATGTATAAACTAGTTTTTCCCTCATCCCTGCCTTCTATGACATCATGCAAAAGACAGTTCCTATTAAGTATGCGTCTGATCCAATTTGCTTTGTACCAAAGAATCACGTTCAAAATTTTTCTCTTCTCACCCACAATTCTTAGCACCTCTTATTTGTCAACCTGTCTGTCCACCTGTTATTCTCAAATCTTCTCCAGTGCCACATTTCAAAGATCTACAAGTATTTATTTTCCATCTTCCTGAGAGTTAAAGATTCTGTTCCATACAGCGCGAGACTCTAAATGTAGCATTTATTTTACAAACATAATTCAATCCTTTTATCATATCATATCATATCATATCATATCATATCATATCATATCATATCATATCATATCATATATATATATNGTGCCATTTTTAAAACATAAAGAAGTGATATATCACTATAAAAATAAATATATTATTTAGTCTTGAAAATAATTTTGGCGGATCTTTCAGTCAATCAGACAATTTTAAGAAGATGCTTTGACACTTTATCGGGTTTTAAAATATGAATATTGAAATATTTTTTTTAAATATATGAATGTCAAAATATTTTTTTTGTAATATTAGTACTTACAAATAGCATAATAATTAGGTAGAAATGAAAACTTGTTTTGGGGAATAAATTTATGTGATACTTTAATTTTATTTAGATATTTATTTATATTATATATCATTTTATATATTTTGTTCTAATATATAACGTTAATCAGCCAAAATTGAGTCATTTTATTAACTCAATAACACAATTTTGGCTGATTAACATTACATTTTAAAATATAATATGTATAAAATGATACACAAATATAAAATTAAAACTGAAGGTATCAGAAAAATGTATTTCCCATCATAATATATATATATATATATATATATATATATATATGTGTGTGTGTGTGGTTGGACTACATCATTCATAGACCAGTTTGTGGCAAGATTAGCCCGTACTAATGTACTGTAGCCCAGGGGGCACCCAAATGTACTAATTGTACACTCTTTCCGTTGGGGCTCTTTCCATGTCCCGATGAGAGGATGGTGACCGTGAGTATGAGGGTGTGGAAACACTTGAACCTATCTAGAGCCTAATTAACTAAACGTTGGTGACTGTTGGGAGTTGATCCTCTTTCGTGAAAATTACCCATGGTACCATCCAGGAATTGAACCAAAGAACTCTACGATCGTAGCCATGTGCACTGACCACAATACCACCTAGTCGAAAAACTGAGTCGCTAATAATACCACTATGTGGACACGTGGTATAATAGGGTTTATCGGTGATAAGAATTTCGCTGTTTGGATCCGTGTGTGTAGTGAAAGTGTTTTTATCTAAAGTGATTTTTTACTCTCAACGAAAAATGTGCCTAAGTAAATTTTAAATTCCAACTTCCTCCTCCTATCAAATTAGTATTATTAAAAGTGGATATACTGAAGGAGGAATAATACACAACTTAATAAATTTATGTTTTCAAATTGTTAACAATTTTCTCATTTAAATGAATTATTGTAATAGTAAACATTTTATGTCTCGACGTTTAATGAATGAATACACTTTATTTGCCACCGAACATTAAAATATGGATTATACAATTTTATATGTCTGTTGATATCTGAGCTCAAAGCTAAATTTGTTTAATGTAATTAATTCAAATCTTTTATCTGTATTTTATTTTGGTCATATCACAAGAACAAATATGTTTTATTCCAACCGCAAAATAAAAGGTTATTTTTTTAAATTTGAAATTTAAAAAAATAGCATTAATGATGTCAAAATAAATGTATGTGGGGTATTAAACACAATAGCACGTTATAATAGTTTTCCCAGAGATTTTTTTTTAGGTAAAACAGCTTGCTGTTTTCTTGAAAACTGTAAATTAAAAAGTAATAAAAATTTTAAAATCATATATAAAGCTTATTTATATTAATATAAGAATAATATATTATTTTTCAGGAAAATATATTAAATTTATTAGTATACCGAAAAACAATTTTTGATAGTTTTTTAAAACTGTAATAAACTACATTGTGACAAAATATACTATTGTAGAATATAATTAATTATATAAAACAAAATATAAAATTAACCAAACAAACATGGTTATAATCTTATATTATTGTTGTAATTTCCAAGTGCTCAATTTTGTTTTGAGAGTGATTGTACAGTTCATTTGACGCACGTAAGGTGAAGTGACCCGGAGTATTAGGAACATTCTATGCACGACATCCTGAGACATTCTGGGAGATACCACCGAGGACTCCAGCAATAACTTCCTCTCCGTATTCTACCTCGACCGGGCTAGAACGATCTTTAGATTCTACTTAAAAAGAAACATTTTCCCGGCCCGGTTCTTAGGCAATTTAAGGTTCCGAATCAGCTACACTTAGATTAACAGAGAAACGGCAAGTTGGTTTACTTGGATTGTTTAGAAGTTTAAAATAAAATAGGTGGATTAACATATATTAATTTTAAGTAGCTAAAAATATGGCCAGTTTTGGAAAGAAAGCTTGTACAGTTTACTTTTAGCACCCCGTCTTACTACCAGTTCGGGTTTTACACCTATGTATTAATTACACTAATTGTGTTAGGGATTTGGAATGTCATATTTATAATACGTGTATCGACCCGCTTCGGTGGCGTAGTTGACTAACGCGCGTGTCGTGTTGAGCTCGACTGCTGAGGACGTGGAGATCGAGGTTCGAATCTCGGTTGGGTGAACTGGGGGCGGGGGGGTTTCCTAAATTGTTTTCCACTATCCCTCCACGCAAATGGGGGTTCATTTCCTCTAATTCAACCTTCCCACCTTCCCAATTCCTAATCCATTAGATTAATTAGTACTTTAAGTTTATAACCCGAACGGGTAGTAAGACGCGTTACTAAATATAATATAAAAGTACGTGTATCCGTATTTTTGTGTAAGATGTGTGAAATACGATTTTGCAAATTCCACTCTTAGTAGACTTGACCGAGACACGAACCTCTATTTCTCCGTCATCAGTAGTCTAAGTTTAATACGAGAGTAGCTCCTTAGACCATGCGACCACCGAATCGAGTGCTTGTGCAGTTAATTGTACAGAAATAGCAAATATTGTGAGATGGAAAAAAATTTATGCTATGGATTAAGTCATGTCAATTATTATTCTAGATTAGAAAATTAGACTAGCACATGGGAATTAAACCCTGGATCAGGGGAGTAGTGTATTAAAGACAAAATTAGTGATAGCTCAGTGGTAGAACACTGTTACGCTGAACCATGTTTTCAGAGATCATTTCCCATGTACAGGTAGCATATTTCAAAGTGAATAAATTTTGAGCTAAATAATAATATATTACATCCCTTTGAAATAATTAGAAGATTTATAAACCCTTATTAATCCTTTTAATCTTATAATTTATAGTATAATATTTACTCTCTAAAAAAGGATAACTGTTTCTTTTTTAATATTAGAGGACATATAATATTATTTCCCTTTTAATTTTTCTATTCTTCATTCCTCTATCTTCTTTTATGCATAAAAAATTTACTATTCCGAAAATTTCTGAAGGAATTTCCTGAAAAACCTAAATAATTTATATTTTTAGCAACACTAGTTAGCAATTACTCGACTATAATAGGGATGAGGTAGGTTTGATTTAAATTAAGTTTACCTGAATTTTCTTTGAGAGTGTAAAAAATTAAGGGAAAAAACATCCTTGGCCTACACGATGGAGATTCAAACTCCAATCTCCCCATCATCGGCAGTTCAGTTAATTGAAAGAGAGACCCCTTAGTGCTCAGACCATTCAAATGCAGATTTTTATAATTACTATTAAAGTTAATATTATATAATTATATAAAACATAATGGTTCTTCTCAGGTCCTCCACATGTATAGACTAAAGTGGTAGAGGTGAGAAAGGTAGCGTTCAAGAACAATGCACCGCTATTTGTTTAGAGTAAAGTTAGGAAACAATTTTCCAAATACTCTTTTAGTCTGGGAGTCAAACCTTGACCTCACTGTTATCCTTTAAATAGACCCTAACTCACCCTACCATTACACATTAGCGTAAGTGTGTATAACCCTAACGGGTAGTAAGACGCAGTGCTAATAATAATAATAATAATAATTTATTTATTTAACATAATTTATTTTTAATGCATTGAAAAATCACACCTGGCTTAGGGTGACCGAGATAATCCAATGATGTATCCAGGGATTGTCCAAATCTCAAGGTCATTCATTCTTCACCCATATTTTAGGGCAGAGTTTGTGATGGACGTGTAAATATTATCGAGTACTAATATAATTTTTATGGATATGCTTAGTATTTGATTTATTTGTATGTTAAAATCATTTAAATTGATCTGTAAATCTTTGAAATAAAAATCATTTTAAGTAGATACTTAAAATAATTTAGATGTCTATAACGAGATTGTATTTATAATTATTTTAAAAATTCATTTGATTTTCAAATTCTTTATTCTGTAACATCACTATTTATAGTTTCGTGTTAGATGACCATTGATAGGCTATTCATATTTTAACAATTCTCAATGACAATGTCAATATTAAGTCCCACTAACGCTTCATACCCCACGTTAAAAAGTATTTTATTACACAAGAGTAAATACAAAATGTAGCATTTCAATTCCACCACAGTTCGGCGTAATGCGAGTTGTAAAATATCTACGATACAATAAATAATATATCAACTGTAAACATGTGCGTGGAATTTCAACGTTAATGAATAGCACGCCTCTGTGGTTATATTTTTCTGCTAAGAGATTAAAAAATGTAGATGTGTTCAGTGATGTTAGAAAACCCAAATATAAAACCTATTATATATTAAATACGCACTAATACATTCCTATTAAATTTACACCAATTTACATTTTACTAGTTATGTCAAATTGCTTTTTTCTTTATATAATAAAAAAAAATAACTGAAATTAAATTGTTGAATTTTACAGTGAATTTAAATATAGAATAAATATTTAAATAGATTTATTTTGCTACTCACATAAATTATATGAAAAGTTTTATTTCTTCTAACTCGCTTTCAAAATAATGACGGTTTTAAATAAATGTTCCGACATAATTTCACAAATATTCTCGTAATGGATATTAGAGATTATAATTTTTTTTCTGAAAAAGGTTTTTAGTAAAATACCTTCTTAGTAAGTTTACCTCATTGAAACTGACGCGTCATCTTGTTAATTACATTAATTAATATTTATACATAAATCTTAATCCCAATTTTTCAAGCATTTTTAACATATCTCATATTTTAAAAACAGAGTTATATTTTAACCATAATAAAATTATTTTTAAATTTAAAAAAATAGGACAGATGTTTCTATTTATTAAACAAACGATTCCAAGATATTCATTTAGGCCCATTTCGGAAAATTTCAATTTTTTTATAAATTGTTATAACTTCACTACCCTCAAATATATTTTCTTAGAAAAAATAAAGATACTTTATATAACATAGTCTATCAATACCAATTTTGAACAAAATCGTCAAAGAATCTTTAAAAAATCAAATTTTACAAACAGCAGATTTTGGTTAAGTCCTATAAACATTTTTTTAAGGAAAATCAATTTAAATAATTAGATTAATTAAAACTTCCTTGTTACACATTTTGAACCAAATATACATTTGTATTTTTATTAAAATATATATTTATCTTACCTAAAGAGGATCTTCTAATTTTCTTAAGCTTAACAAGATATTGTGCTTTTATCCGTGTGTCAAATAGTATCGCGTTTGGGTGTAATAAGTTTGATTTTTATATCCCCTGGATTGGTATGCTCCTTGGTGAACAGAGATGCTACATTTTTCTCGATACGCTTCTGTAACAATATATACAATTTGGTTTGACATACGATTAGTTTTGAATACATTATTTTCATTTGTCAGCAAAGGAGAAAAATTCTAGACGTCTTATCATACCATTTTATTTTATTCAAATTTAATAAATTTAAATTTAATATTCAAATATAATGGCGATCGTACTATTACCAACGATCACCAGGGAGCCACCGAGTGTATTTTGATTCCCTGCTTCACAAGTTGCAGAATCTACGTCTACGTGATATATGAGACCAGAGGGAAAGTGTTTTTTTTAAGAGCCACACGGGACATTTCAAGGGGTATGGGGAGGTGAAAGTAAAGCAAGGGGAAGAAGGAGAGTCAAGTTTTGTGGTTAACCCTCTGGTTTCTGCATCATTAAATTTACACCCAAAAGATTCAAAAACTCTCCCCTCTCACCCACAGGAAACCATGTTATGGTAGCAAAACTCCATTCGACCAGGAAAAGTCGTAGGGCAGACCTTAGACGGTTCAAAGGTCTCAAAGGGAAAGCCTTTTGGGAAAGGGGAGAAATCACGAAATAAAGTATGGCTGGGGTAGAACTTTCTTTAGAGGGAGACATCGTAGGGAGTTTGACTTTTACAGTAAGGGGCAAATCGACTATTTTGAAAGTAGATATATTTTTGATTTTGATGTAACACATTATTTCAAACATTATTGTATAGGGAAAAATTGTTTATCTGAAACAAAAAAATAAAATAAAGGAATTTTTAGAAATTATGTTTATTCTGATATTTTCATCAAATTCTTTTGTTACTCATTTCTTTAGGCTACTTACACACTAATATACACTGGAAGTAGGTGTCATTAGTCACGGGGCCTCTAAGATGGAGTTATCGTGTTTTTTTATCTTATTAGTAAATTAATTCATATTTAATATATTATTTACTTTACAAGATAATAAACTTGTTTTAACTATGGTGCAAAATTGGGGAATCTCCTTTAGAAATATTTATTTTACATTTATAGTTTCAATTCGAATATTAAAAAACTAACTTAGCTAAAAGAGAATGTTTTAATATATGATTATAGATATTTAGTGTGTGATTTAAAGGTACACTCTTGGCATTAACTTACTTAAGTGAGAAATTTTAAATGTAAAAATAAGCAGATACTTTAATTTAATATTAATTTTTAATTTTAACGTTCATGATAAACAATAAACTTGTAAAATGATAAGAATAATCAAGGTTATATTTATATTTAAAAAAATTACACCAAACACAGGGTTCTAAGACATGAGCCATGACTAAAGGCTAAGCTGGAAATCTACCACTGAACTATCATGTTTCTAAAAAAAATCTATGAATAAAATATGACCTCAGTAAAGGGATAAAACTGAATAGTTCAGTGGTAGATAATTTGTGTACAGAGCTTAAACTCTTAGGATAACTTCCTACATAATTTATGATTTAAATTGGTTTTTTAATCGTTAACGATTTCTCGCTTTACGCATATTACTACTATTTGTTTAGGATATTTACGTATTTACAATAGTAGGCCTGGGTATGAACAAGGTGGGGTTTTAAAGGAAAATGTACCATCACTAGAGTTTAAAACCATTTAAGATAATAACTACAGTAGCCCCATGGCTTCTTTTGTGCTTACAGACAGCTCACAGCTGACTTCTGACAGTCAATTTAGGTATATACCTAAATGTTGACTGTCAGAAGTGACAGATGCTAAACACATGTTTTTGGAGATCATATGGTTCGGCGTAGGGATACATAATTTGGTCTGGTAGTTTTCAAAGCTATCAGTCAGCACCAAAGAAGCCATGGGGCTACTGCACCTTAAGAAACCCTAACCTACCGTCATAAAAATCCAATGCATAGCTAGAGAGTAAATCTTGTGACAATTTTAAAACCAAACTAGATGAAAAACTATATATGATTGACACTTATGATTATGACGTACAATCGTGCATAGCATGTTAGTTTGTGTCTAAGTCTATATCCTATATAAGGGAAGCTGAATATTATTGATATTATTACTAAAAAATTATTAATATACACAACAAAAGACTTGTAAGGAACGATGCAGATTCCTAACTGACATAAAACTGGTCAAATGGAAATGCTTTTTTTTTTCCTTTGCCTCTTCATGAATGACGTCACTAAGAACAGTTATAGAAGCAGAACGCGAGTATCCAATTGATTCAACAAGTCGTCACCAAAGTGAAACACGTCTTGTCTAATTAGAGATAAAGTGTCTGGCGATAATTAAACATTAATGTCAATTATACGACAAAATTTGCCAAGGCTTGTATGCGTGGCGTGCTTCAAGTAGCTTTCTAATTAGTTGATCTATGAAGGATGAGTGGGATGGCAAAATTAAAGATAAAGAAGCGTGAGAGAGAGAGAGAGAAATAAATAAGATAGAGATATAATTTGAGATAAGGTGGAAGAAACAAACAAAGAGAGGGCCAAAGATGAATTTTGCAACTGAAGATTCACAAAGTTATTTTGATGGATCACATTTTGTTATTATGAAAGGTCTCTTCTTTTTTTTTTTCCAAGTCCAAATAATTTTAATTTTTGTAAGACTTTTTCACAAAGATGTATATGACGTTGAATTAGAAAATTAAAGGTAAAATTAATTAATTTTTTTTAAACCTTATAGCATACCATGAATTAATTGACGTTTCTTCATTTCTAATTTAATAATGCTAATATTTAATTAGCAGTGATAATTTTTATGACAGTATTAATTATATTATTTTAATATTATTATTGAAATAGACTATAGATTTTATAAAATTAACTATTTAACTGACTATGAATTACTCTTATGATTTATTGAATTTTTAATCATTTGTTTCTTATATTGATTATTTTTAGAACTACATATATATATTCAGCCATAAAATTATGTGCATAAATAGTTTTACTTTAATATAAATATTATAAGAGTAGACTTGAGATTATCTAGAATTAATTATTTAATTGACTATGAATTATTAATCCTATGATTTATAGAATTTGTAATCATTTGTTTCCTTTCTTGATTATTTTTACTACTATGTGTCTAGATTCAGCCATCAAATTATGTGCACAAATAGTTTATCTATAGAATCATCATACTGCTATTTTCATTTATCTTAATTTTCAATCCCTTTAAGTCAAGGGAGAAGGGATCCATAAAAACTTATGAACGAGCCCACGGAGACGTCGGATGTAATCATTCAATCAATTAATTGTGTCACAGATATTCCGTCTTCTACGTGAAGTATCTAAGCTATTCATTTCCTGGTTGTTACGCGCTCTTGGATTGATGAGGTGTTACATTACTTAGTTTAGGAAGTGATGTCTCTAGGTAGTTACGAAGGAAATCCATTAATTTAAATATTCGAAAATAATTCATTCTCTGTATTGTATGGAAATTGGTAGAGAAAAAGGATCAATGCTGAGTTCTTCAATTCGGGATCTCATTATGCCTTTCATAATGAGTTAGGTGATCAACTGAATGGGGGAATCCCCCATACGTTTCCTTTCTTAAAATTTAAAGGTTTGGACGAATCTTTTATTTATTTGAGGTAAGTTTATTATTTCTGTTTTTCCAGTTTTTTAAATTTCTTTTTTTATTTGCTACATTATGTATAGCATTAATTTGGTAGGAATGTCATTTTCAAAATTCCTTTTTTTTTGACAGCATTTGAATTTTTAAAACTTTATTATGATTGATATTTTATACGTATTAATACTCTCTTTCAAAGATGCAAGTAGTTTCAGATAACATTACTTGACGTATGAATATATATAAGAGTATCCTGCCTAGGTGGCTGCTTTGATCAAGACATTTCTCTCGCAGTATACTAGACTGCCGATGATGGAGATATCGAGGTTCGAATCTCGGTCGGGTTTACTGAGGGTGGTTTTGCCAAGATTGTTTTGTACTCCTCCTCAACTTTAGTGCGGGTGAATTTACTATAAATATAATCTTCCTAATCCCTAAATCATACGATTATGATCGTACAGTTCAAATGAATAATAAAACACGGTGCTAAATATATTTAAATGGGTATATGAATATTTCTATTCAATTTGTAACTGTAGTGTGTTCTGACTATATCACTAATATTAAGCTGAAATAATGAAAAACATACACATGGCCTAAGGCTATTTTCCATGCTTTAATATTGTTATAATAGGCGCAAATTATCTTAGGCACATTATAAATAACGTAAATGTTAAGTTTTTTCCTTAATAAATAAAAGGCAAGAACCATTTTTTAAATAAATATTATCCTACAATTAGCATATACATTGAAAATATATTAGTGGTCCGAAGATAATCCCCTTAATTCCCCTCTCAAATAAAATCCAACAGGGCTCAAGAACCACCAATCTCCCCCTCCCCAACCTTTCCGTAGTTATGTTAAAAGGTCAAAGCTTAAAGATTTGTTTTATCTGAGACTTGCATCTTATGAACATATGGTTCACACATTTATTTTCATTTTATTATATTTTCATTTTTCATCACATCTTACTTCATGTTCAGGCTATTCGCATATGTACTAGATACGTTAATAAGTTATTATTATTATTATTATTATTATTATTATTATTATTATTATTATTAGCACCGCGTCTTACTACCCGTTCGGGTTGTACGCACTTACGATAATGTGTAATGGTAGGGTGATTGTGAGATGAAATGGAGCACCTACAGTTTAACGTGGAATCCGAACCACGGTGGAGACCTGGCATTCCTCACATTCACAAGATGTCTTGTCAGAGGTGAAGGAAGGGTTTGGTAATCATATAAATTTGTGCCGGGACCGAGGATTTAACCCCGGCCGCCAGCACAGAAGTCTGACACCTGACCCCTAGACCACCAGGTCTCCCTGTTAATAAGTTAGAGATGAGGAGGATTGAATTTTAGAGGAAGTCCAGGCCCTACCGGCGTTAGCGTGGAAGGAGACTGGAAAAACAATATTCAGTACATCCGAACGGGATCCGAAGCCAAATTTCCCTTTCTTCTGCAGTATAGTAAAAAAACTAGACTGACGCATTAAACCATGTGGCCACCATATCAAGTCTTCAGTTTAATAATATTTTAACCGTTCTTTTATTTTTTTTTTATACATCACACGCTTATCAAATAAGAACGCATTTGGATACATTGAAACTATATTAAAAGTATAGACTTAAGGTTAATACATCTATCTAATACTTATAAAAATCGTCACCATTTTATCTGAGAGAAATTTATTCAACACTTACAAAAACTATGTATATATATAAACAGCTATCATTCTTATATCTTATTAAAATCGTTAATAATCCTTATTCTATACACAAAATAATAGAACTATTTATGAATAAATCGTTTCATACTTATAATACACTATTTAAAAAATATTTTTACATATTAGCTAAATGATCATTAAAACTAAAAGTTAAAATAAATAGAAGAAAGTTACTTACTAATCCTAAATTAATCACCAATTATTCTTTAAACTTTTATCAAACTTGGGTTCTTAAATAATAATTGTAGAAGTAAAAGAAAGGGAAAGCAGATTAATTGTTTGATTCACGCCACTTTGAACACTTTCTCCCAAATGAAATGCAAACTATTATTGTGATTGATTGAAATACATTTAACGCCGTCAAAAATTAAATGAGCTGGATCCAACGTTTCCCTGTGAGGGAAGATTTTAAGTCAAACTAGAGGTAGACCCGGAGATTAATGTATGGCCATTAGATACACTCAGACTTAATGTGGTGCCATTTCCCATTTGCTGGTCTTCAAAAAGAATATTTGAAAGGTCCCGAAAGAGTAGAAAAGTTTCTTTGACAACGAATTTATAACAGGTATTCTTTACTCAAAGTACATAATCAACTTATTATAGATGGATTGGTATAAAGGCGACGTTCAAAGAGATGTAATTTTTACAATTACATTTTGAAATAAGAGAGTTAGTATTTCCTCTGACCAAAATAAAATATACCGATATAAAATGTTATTTATCTTAATACTTATAAGTAAATTAGTGAATTCAGTTATTTAAGTTAACTGTGTCCTATAATACTCAATGTTGCTATTCTGCGTATATGTTTCCAATTTTCACTGTTCATGGTCTCGTTATATAGTTATTTAAATATAAATATAACCTTTTTAAGCTTATCTATAATTGTAATTTAAATTTAAAATACCTATTTAACCTCCCATATAATTCCCCAATATAAATAAAATTCTATACTAAAACGCTTAATTATTTAAGAAACAAAATAAACATTGTAAAAAATCTTTTAAGCTTAATTCAGTTTTATATAAAGTAATCTATGGTACCCAATAAATAAACCATACAATCTATTAAAAATAGATACAAGCTAGTATATAGTTTTCCAAAAGTGCAAATTTAATGCATAGGGTCATGGATAAAAATTAAAGAAAGAATTAAAACAATGTTAAGTCTTACTAATGATATTCGTTAGTCTGAAATAAGATAGGATTAAAAGGAAATAATTAATGCAATAAATACACTATTAGCAGAGCAAGTTGGTTTTAAGATAAAACAAAAGCAAGAGAAATGTTATGAATATTATCATAGGTAACACAAAAAATAATAATTCACTATATAACAAAAACATAGTGACAGATATATTGAAGGTAATACGTCAGTTTTGTTGTTTAGGAAGTAAACTTACATCAGATTGTCGAATAAATATACTATATCAAAATAATATCCTTGAACTGAAAACAAAAGTTTTTTTTTTAAATTACATTTCTGGATCACATCTCTTTATGAAAGTGAATCATGGACACTGAGAAAGTTAGACATAATTAAAATAGAGACTTTTTTGAAATGTGGTTGTACAGAAGGATGGTAAATATTAAGGTGGAATGATAAGAATATATAATTGATAATGAAAAAAAGGAGAATGTAGAATAAATCTTATAGAAAAAAGAGATAGGGAGGTGAAGTTCATTTTGAGGCATTTAGGATCGGTAAATTTTTTAATGGAAGTGTCAGTGGAAAATAAAATTCGCAGAGGAAGGCCAGGATTAGAATATGTGTAGAAGATAATTAAGGATGCGGGATTCAATAAGTGTGTAATAATAAATTGTTTGGCTCAGAATAGGAAACAATGGAGGATTGTATCCAACCGATTGAGACAGATCATATGGAAAAAAATAAATATCTACCGTAGATTTGTAATTTTAAAGATGGGTTAAACTAAGACTTAGCGTTTAATAAATATAATTAAAATCATGATTAGTTTTATTACAAATAAATTAAAAGTATAATTTTTGAAACATTAAAAATTATATGCCAAAATTAATTGGACTTATAACTTACAGATCTTAGTGTTATTAACAGAATATAGAACCAATTACAAGGTATATTCTCTTCCCTGGCTAGCGCCGTGAAATGTTGTTGATACTAAATGCGATACATTACGCCCTTGCAGATAGTTTCATATTTACTCTAAGGGGTTTAAGAACTTTGTCTTGAATATGAGAAACATCAATTATTATAACAACCGCGTCTTACTACCCGTTCGTGCTATACGCACTTACGCTAATGTGTAATGGTAGAGTGATTTGAGATGAAATGGAGGATCTACAGTTTAAGGTGGGATCCGAACCACGGTGGAGGCCTGTCATTCCACGCATTTACAAATTGTGATGAATACTTTTCTTGTCAGAGGTGAAGGAAGGGCTTGGCAATCAGATAAATCTGTGCCGTGACTGAGAATTGAACCCCGTACCCCCAGCACATAATTCTGACACTTTATCCCTACACCACCAGTTCACTATTGAGAAATATCAAAGTTGTAACTATTTATGCTTATATAAGATGTGCCTTTCTTTATTCCCATAGCAAAGTTCGAATTTTATTGATATGTTGCCGATTCCTCCAGTAATGAATTCATTCTTTGATGGTGCTAAAACAGAGTTTAAAATCAATCAAGAGTTATGTACAGTACTTCCTAGTGTAAGATTATTTTAAAGGCGTTAAAATGTGTATTTTATATTCCTCCCAATTTTATCAAAATAAAAATTGGAAAAAAAAAACATTTTAAAATACATGCAGGTCCCACTGTATTTAGTAAGGTAACATTAACCTTATATATTGTGGTTCTTAGATTATCGTTGAACATGTCATTAATTATTGAATGATCTATTATTAATTACTCTTTTTAAGTTCTAATATATTCTAATCCAACTCTAAATTAATGATTTCAGCACAAAACTAAAATGCTTATTATGTCTTTAAATAATTGGATAAATATAGTAAAACAATGAAAACCTAACATTTAAAGAGAGATGAATAATTTTATCATTTATAAAATGTCCAACAAAAGTCAATATAACTTTTGAGTTATATAAAATTGTAGAATTGTATTTCACAGGAAAATAGTTAATCTCAATATTATTTAATATATAAAAACATTATGTTTAAGAAAATATCTAGTTCAAAACCTTAGCCAAATTTACATTACATATAATTTATTTAATATTCCAGGCTTTATTACCACAAGGACATAAAAAACTATTTTAATATTTGTTTTTCTCTTTTAAAAAACCAACATAAATAAATAGTTTTGAATTTAATTATTGTGGTATTCTTAGTATTAATCAGGTTAAGTAAGCCAAAACCATCTGACCAGAATTAAATCCTACCAATAATAGAATAAGATTGACTTCTTAGCTGTCATGACCTCCGTATTAACTGACTAATATACTTAATAACTCATTTGTAATTTAAATAGATTCTCATAGGTAGCGTTGCATATTAATTTTGTTGTTGTTTCTGGAGCAGATGGCGTGTGTGTATCGTTACGTCTCCAGCTGATTTCAAAGCACACGCAATCACAGAACAATAGAAGGCGTTGTGTTGGGGAGCAAAGTGACCTAAGTACATTGACTATAAAGTAGTTATAAATGTTCAATGAGTTTTGTTGTTTACCAGGAGAAAAAAAAATTGTTTCTAAGATACAAGCTTTATAGGAAGAACCTTTTATAAAATATTACCATAACATTTTTCATAAAAAAAATTGATAATATATTAAAATTTTAGTAGTATTATTATTTTTTAAGCCAGGATGTTTGTTGATGACTTTACGGTATGAGAGGGGGGGCAGAATGAAGGAAAAGGAAGTACAGCAACCACTAAAAAAAATGGGATGAGGAAGTAAAAGAGTGTGGAATGAAATATAGCATGGTAAATTGTGCAGGGATGATAATGAAAAGGAAGATGGTAAGGCCTAATAAATCTATAATGTTGGATGTAGTATTATAGAGAAAAGTACAGAACGTAAAATATCTTTAAAGAGTGATTGAGGAGAAAGTTGTAAATAGAGAGGATTTAATGAGATGAGTACAACAGGAAGAGTGGTTATATAGGTGCGTTAGAAACCGTCTTTGCCTAAGTGCGGTTCCTTGAAGTGTACGCAGCAATAATACAGGGCGTATTTTGTACCTGTTGTCCCATATGCAGCAGAAATATGGGTATTGAGTGTAAGAGAGACTAAGAAATTGGAAGCCATGGGAATGAAGATTGGGAGGAGCATGTTTGCTGTCACGAGGAGAAACAAGATTATGAATGAAGTTATCCTGGGAAGAGTTGGGATACAGAGAGTACATGAGATGTAGAGGAAGCAAGACTGATGTTTTATGAGCATTTAATGAGAGTGGAAAAAGAGAGGATGCTGAAGAAAAGGTTTGAAATGTAGTATCTGGGGAAAATAACGCAAGGAAGGCAAAGAAAGAGATAGTAGGTGCATAGAATAGAAAGTGTTCAAGTGAGAGAAGAAGAATGTATGTAATTAAAGGAACAGGAGTGGTGGAAGGATAGAGGAAGATGGAGTCATTCTACTAAACTGACACAGCCAAAATAATAATAGTATTTAGCACCACGTCTTACTACCCGTTCGGGTTATACGCTTTAAGTACTAATTACTCTAATGGATTAGTAATTGGGAAGGTTGAATTAGAGGAAGTGAACCCGCATTTGCGTGGAGGAAGAGTGGAAAACCATTTAGAAAAAACCACCCCCAGTTCACCCAACCGAGATTCGAACCTCGATCTCCCCGTCCTCAGCAGTCGAGCTCAACACGACTAGCGCGTTAGCCAACTACGCCACCGAGGCGGGTCACAGCCAAAAACTGGAAGCAGTTATTGATTATGAGTATTATTAGTTTATAGGTACAAATAACACCTGGTTATGTATTATATTTTTTAACCAATGTCTTACTGCCCTTTTACACTATAGGTAATTTATCTACACCAGTTAGGTATTGATCTATGTCTTAACTCAGAGGAAATATACCCTCGAATGAGTGGAGGAATCTTTTAATACTTTTAGGAAAATTCACCTAAGCTATATCTTTCCGGGATGACCTCTCCATCACCGTGAAAAAAAACACGATAAAAAATTTGACACCTAATCAAAGTATTCCTGTAAAAATTTGACTGAATCTTATCTTAAAATAGCAGACATTTGAAAATAATTGTTTGTAAAGTTATATTAGCAGGAATTCATAACATTCATTTAAGCTATATTAAAAAATTAATATTAACAATATTATATTAAACTGTTGTTAAAAGAATAAATAAAAAAAATTGACTGGCACACCTTAGAACTATTATTTTTTGTATAAATTGGTGTAGCTTTTATAAAATAGATTGAACCAATGTGTACGTGATCTCAGGTGTCATTCTAATCTATTTTGGTCTTCTACTAATGGGATTCTGGAATTCATATTCCAGCTAGATTTTTTGAGGTGTAATTTCCATCTAGATTTTTGAAGTGCAAATTAAAGATAGTTATTTAGGTGCAAATTCAAGTTAATTTTTAGGTGCTAGTTCCAGCTATATTTTTGAGTTTTAAATTCCAGCTAGAATTTTTTACAAGTTAATTTCAGCTAGTTTTTTTTGGAGGGAGGCACATTCCAACTAATTATTTTGAGCCGTAGATTCCAGATATGTTTTTGAGGCGAAAATTTAAGCTATTTTTTTTAGGTGAAAATCCCAAATAATTATTTTAGGTGCAAACTCCAGCTAATATTTTCTCAGGTGCAAGTTACAGTTAGTTTTTTTAGGTGAAATTTTCTCAATCTCTCTTCACGAAAATGTATATACAATAATTACTATAAGTGCCATATTATCTATACCTAACACATTGTTGTAAATATACTATTAATCT
This sequence comes from Timema californicum, assembly GCA_902141385.1. Lineage (NCBI taxonomy): Eukaryota > Metazoa > Arthropoda > Insecta > Phasmatodea > Timematidae > Timema > Timema californicum. The sequence continues at coordinate 348,409 of CABFOW010000218.1, forward strand.
AATTGGATATTAAAGTTGTAGAGCTCGAATAGATAATAATAAAAATTTGAATCTATTTTTTGAAAAATATATATGAGGAAATTTAAAATAATAGTTTTCAGTATAAACCTACAAAATCTATATTTTTTTAAGACATATTTACAATTTTATAATTAACTATTATTTTTTTCTTCTCTTTATCAATTAATATGAAATTCAAATGCGTCTTATTCAGACTATTAGCGAAACATCCATTTTAAACAAGACTAGATCTAAGTATAGCGCATAGCGAGATATTCAGGGGCTGGTGATCAGACGGGCATGCCTCAGTAGGCCACGTGACAGGTCCTGTCACACATCCATAATAATTTAACATGGGTTGAATCCTGGATGCTTTTAGGAGGAGAGAGAGAGAAAGAAGAGTGAAAGAGAAATTCAGAGAGACATAGAAGAGAGAGAGAGAGATACAGAGGAACACAAATAGAGAGAGACACAACAAAAGAGAGATAGTATGAGACACAGATATAAAGACACACACAGGGAAAGAGACATATGGGTAAAGAGACAAAAAGATAAACAAAGACACAAACAGAACAGAGACACAAAGAGAAACAGATATACAAAAAACAAGGATACAAGGGGAAATAAAGACACAAAGTAAAAGAAACAAAATAAAAATAATAAAAAAGAGAATGAGACACAAAGTGAAAGAGACATTCAAAAAAGCAGACACAATGATACATAGACACCGAGAAATAGACGACGGGGGGCAGATATAGACGGAGGGAGACAAAGACGGAGAAATAAATAAATAAAAAGGGATAATAAACAAATAGATAGAGGAACTATGAGACACAGATAAAGAACTGGAGATAGAGGCACTCAGAATGAAATTCAAAGAGATGGTCTCACATAGAGAGACGATTAGAGAGATATAGAGAGATTATATCATAACATTATCGATTATATTCTCCTCCTTCAACCCCTTCTTCCCCTTTTCAAAACAAAACCCACTCTTTAGATGATACAGAGACATGGAGGCAGGGCGCACGGTTGCTGAACGAGGTCACGTGACACTAACTGTTGGCGGAACGGACTCATGATCGAAAACTATTGGCGGAAGCGGGAGCTGAGCATTCTCGGACCGCCGCGGCGCTGCCTGGCGGCTCAATGTTTGATGAGGACGTAAACATGATCGACTTATGAAACGAACCGTTAGAGAGGGAGGAAGGAGGTTGTTGGGGAAGGGGAGTGAGGGGTTCGAGGGAGGGGGGGAATGGGTTAAAGTCGACCTCACGCCTGTTTCAGAATGTATTATGCATGAGATAAAGGGTAATCCTATTTGTGAAAAGCAAGGAAGATAGGCATACACAAGAGTGGGGTTGTAGGGCTGTGGGGGGTGAAGAGGATTGAGGGAGAAAATACCATGGACGTGGGGGGCTACTGAGTGGTTGAGCCAAAATGTTCTGTTTTAAAAAATAATAGCAATAAAAGACCTTTAAAAAATATGGCAAATCATCCATATTTGAAGGAAAACGTGCATGAAAAAAATGTGCTTGCCCACCCGTGGGAATTCTTGATGGAGTTGTTTCAGAAATAAAATAAAAATTGGCTCTTCATCAATGTTCGTTCATTATAAAATTTGTTTTGTATAATTTTAACAGTGTAACTAAGTTCTATACAAGAGTATTTGTAAAGTTTATAACAAAAATTAGTTAATAATTACATAATATATACTTAATAATATAAAATATAAACATATAAGAACAAAATGAGTGGTAAACATTTTGAACATTTACATTTTTAAATATATAGAGGGGTATCTAGTTGCGTTTTTATAATGGCATATATGCGATAAATTACTATACAGTTACTAGTAAACCCCCCTCGGTGGCGTAGTTGGCTAACGCGCTAATCGTGTTGAGCTTAGCCACCGAGGACGGCGAGATCGAGTTTAGAATCACGGGCGGGTGAACTGGGGTTGGTTTTCCTAAATGGTTTTCCACTCTTCCTCCAAGAAAATGTGAGTTCACTTCCTCTAATTCAACCTTCCCAATTCCCAATCAATTAGTGTAGTTAGTACTTAAAGCGTATAACCCGAACGGGTAGTAAGACGTGGTGATAAATAAAAAAGATTATACTAGTAGACAGATGCTAATATTTTGTAGAGATAAAATAGTATACCTCAATTTTTGTAGAAAGGGCTTTTTATATAATGAAACACATTTATCTGACAACATTGATAATATTCCTATATATTATTTGTTTTATTTACTAGGCATTGATAATCTCTCTCAAAAGAGACAGTTATAGATAACATGACTACTTATATATACGAGATAGTAGATCTGATAACTGTTTTAAACGTAATTTTTAAAAATAAAAATTGAATTTAAAAAAAATCAGGAATCTATATTTGTAACAATTTCTCAATGCCCCCCCCCACCCCTTGATGGTAGCATTGTCTAAATTTAAGTTGTCACTCTCGAAGTAGACTAGATTGCCATTGATGTGGAGATCAGGGTTCGTATCTTGTGGGATGTACTGAAGGCATTATTTCTAATTGGCTTTCCCAGATCCTTACACACAAATGCAAGTGCACCACTTAATCAAAACTCAATCTTCCTTATGCCTAACACTTAACATTAATTAGTACTTATGTGCATAACTAGAATGGGTAGTAAGACGTGGTCTTGATAAAAGTCGTTGCAGAACTTTTAATCTGTGTTATTTAACATAAGCACTCCTCAGATGTTGTAAATAAATTATTTTATAATAATTTTCAGTATTATTATTATTATTATTATTATTATTATTATTATTAGCACCGCGTCTTACTACCCGTTCGGGCTATACGCACTTACGCTAATGTGTAATGGTAGGGTGATTGTGAGATGAAATGAAGGACCTACAGCTTAACGTGGAATCCGAACCACGGTGGAGGCCTGGCATTCCCCACATTCACAAGATGTCTTGTCAGAGGTAAAGGAAGGGTTTGGTAATCAGATAAATCTGTACCGGGACCGGGGATTGAACCCCGGCCGCCAGCACAGAAGTCTGACACCTTACCCCTAGACCGCCAGGTCACCCCTGAACTTTTAATCTGTGTTATTTAACATAAGCACTCCCCAGATGTTGTAAATAAATTATTTTATAATAATTTTCAGTAAAGTTTGAATTAAAAAATCACTTATCAATAAAATATTTTTAACTTCGGACTTACTTAGGGGAAAACATGATTCTAAGATCCATGGTTTGTGTCAGAGAACAATTAATACCGATAATATTATTAAGGCACAAAATCTTCACACTTAAACCTCACTCTTTTTAAAATAAATTAATCAGTTTTTGTAAAAAATAAAGCCTATCCAGAAATAAACTATTAAATGATTACTTAGTTCAAAACGTCTTCTTAATTAAACAACAAAACTTAATCCACACCCATAGGCCTCTGTTTGGAGATTACTTAACACAAATACAAGTTTCGAAATCTAAGTTCAAAATAGTGGTAGGTAACCCAAATTTGTCTTAAGACATTTAAATTGCGTTTATTGAACGTTTGCCTACAGCTTATTTGAAAACTTTAGCTTTATGAATTTCACGAATCAAAGCGTAATCCCTTTGATATTTGAAAATATATACTTAGCTAACAAACATAGATTAAGTTAAGGTTTAAAACTATTTCAATCTTTGATGAGTTTGGCACAACTTTCTGCTTTCAAAGATTACAAATACACACAAACATTTGAATTATCCCGTTTAATATCTCGAGATTCTCAGGCTATCAGGATATAAACTTAAGTTTGTTAATATCACAGTTTGTAATATCTTGTATCTTATTACAGCTCCTGAATATCCTCATATATACAGGTACGAAAAGAGGAGGTTGGAATAAGATAAAATGTACATATACATAGGTGGAGGGAAAGTGGAAAAATGTTTAATAAAAGAACTTGGCACACTTCAACGAAACATTAACCACCATTCCCTCTCGATTCAAGGTCACTTACTTTAAATTCAACTTTTGCTTCACTTATTAAATAGCGTAAATAGTTCAGAAACAATAAATCCGAAAAGGTAGTAAGATGCAGAGTCAAAATAAATTATATATATATATATATATATATAAAACACATTTAAAGATAACTTTTAAATTATTTGAATGGAAGTCAATATATTATTATATCGATTCTTATGTCTAACTCTCTTAATTTTTTACTGTCATGTTAGGGGATTAAGTGAACCTGAGAAAATCTCAGATTTATAATTATTTTTGTATCAAGACTATTTTGGTTAAAATAATTCAAATATTACTACAGTAAAAATATAGAGATTAGTTTTAGTCACATCCACTTCGGTCATTATATGGTCTAAGGCGCAGATTAAACTGATGATGACTGGGAGATTTAGGTTCGAATCCCGGTTGGGTCAGGTGTACTGAGGGTATTTTTCCAAAATAGTTTTCCAATTTCTCTCCAAACAAATCTGGCTACACTTTCATAAATTATAACCCTCTTCATCACTAAAATACATTAGCATAACTAGTACACAAGAGTATAAACGAAACGGGTGGTAATAGGCAATTCTAAAAAAAAAATCTTAAAATCTATATATCAACAATATTTTCTCTTTACTTAAAAAAATTATCATCTAACGCCACCATACTCATGACAGATATTCAACATCAGCTCTTGATGTCACCATGTGAAGAAAATTAAATTATATGTTTGTACCTAAGATTTTTTTATTTTGGCCAAAAAATAGTTTGGTTATAACAAGTAAAACAAATTTAACACATAAGTGCATTGACTAGGGTGCAAACCCTTCCCTTATTGTCACCATAATCTCGTAAAAATATAAAATTGAAACAATGGTCGTTTTGTATACCGTTTTGTTTATTATATTATTATTGAAAGCAATTGATTTTTCATAGGGTTTGAGTACAATTAATGTATAGGTCTACATACTAACCAAAAGTTAGATTCTGGCTGTAATTACATTATTTGAAAATGATTGTCCAAAAATTATCACGAATAGAAGTTTCAGTTAATGTTGTTACCGTTACCAGAGTTACTGAAATTGTTTTAATGTATTCATACCTGAAGTTATGATCTTACTTTTGATAAATAATTGCAATACCTATATGATAGTACTAACAAACTTTCCAAAAGCTACCAATGTTAACAGCATAAACATATGTGTTTAGTTTTGAAAATATATTTTTATGAAAGTCTCATGATAATTACCCTTTAAAAAAATCATAATGGTTTGCTAGTTTATCAATGGGTATTAATTTCAACCGTACAATATCAAAAATACCAAGTTTATATCTAATGAAAGAATAAATATCTTGAGTGTTTTTAAGTTATAAAAATTAGTCAAATTTATCTACTAAATATAGAAAGAAACTATAAAATATGCATTCACAATTTTTATTAGGTACCAATTTCTACAAATATCAAGCCATTAAAACCACTAGTTGGGTGAAAGTGAGTAGTGTATTATTTAGAACAAATTAGCCTCCATTTACGGTGATATAAGAATTGAAAATCAATTGATTTAATAACATTATAACACCCTATAGGGGTTGACTCCACGACCTTCCCTTTACTTTTAAAATATCTGGATCACGTGTCCATTAACGACAGTTCTTGTATTATTTAATAGCAGGATACCATAAAATAAGAGCTGATAATTTTGGTTTCTAAACCCTTCTTCCATATAACACAAAGTTCATCGATACAAAACTCGTCTCAAATATTTACACACTCTCATGTTTTATGGATACCCGAATAAATATATACTTTTATTTTCTGTTGTCATTGATCGTTAACTTATACTTTTCTCTTGTGATTCTTCATGGTTTTCTAATAATTCTAAAGAGAGAAAGAACATAGAGTATAGTATAGAATTCCAATGTACATACTTTGTGGATCGTTCAAGTGTATATCACTTTCATTTTTATAGATGAAAATACCTATTTGAAAACGTATTCATATGATATTGATCACATTCGTTTGAATATGAAGCGTAGAGCATATTTTTATAAACTTGTACAAATACCCCTCTACACAAACAATGATTTTTTTAAAGCTTTTAACCAATATAGCAAATAATGTAAAGAGGATTAATTTAACTGAAATGGATAAAATTACACTGTTCGATATATTTTAAGAGTGTAACATTTGATAAAGTTACACTTTTATTTTTACAGTAGGTAGTTCCTAATGTTGCGTGTGAAGGGAAATCAACTTATAGGGAATCTTGCTTTAGATCCAAATGCAACCAAAATTATATAATTAAATGTGATATTGTTCGTCTAATATCTTATTTAATTTATATATCATCCAGAACTTGTAACTATTCTATTTTATTATGATAATAATAATATCCAAGATTTTAATAAATATTTTACTAACAATTATAATTTACACCCTGAGGAGGTTTACAAAATTTTCAACTATCAATAGTTCCCAAGGGGAAGACACAATTTAGTAAAACATATAATTTTTCTACAGGATTTCTTGAATTTTTTTAAAAATTTTGATTAAAAATAAAAACAAGTTAGCTTAGGATTATTATGTTAGTGCTTACATAAGTTAGCTTACGATTATTATATTAATACTTAAACTATTTATCTTAAGATTATTATGTTAATGTTTACACAATTTAGCTTACAATTATTATGTTAATGCTTACACAATTTATCTTAGGATTATTATGTTAATGCTTACACAATTTAGCTTAGGATTATTATGTTAATTCTTACACAATTTAGCTTAGAATAATTATGTTAATGCCTACGCAATTTAGCTTAGGATTATTATGTTAATGCTTACACATTTTAAATATAAATACCAGCGCAAAACGACGCTGGATCAAGAGTGGGAACACACGCGGTAATTTCTAGTTGGGGGCGGGGGGGAATTTGCGATATTGGGCGTCGTCATACCGAAGCAAAGCGAATCGCGTTAGTTCAAGGGGGGATACCAATATATGTAAGTTAGTTCTGTACCTCTTGAGTTTGTTTTAATGTACACGTGCTTTACATTATTAATTAAGTGTAGAATATTTTTTGCAGATATGTATACTTCATCAGATGAAGAAATATTGCTGTTATTTGGTGTAGAGGAAGATGAAAATAAAATAAAGAAGAGATGGGTACATTAAAGAAAGACTCTTACACGTAGAATATCTACTCACCAGATACTTTTAATTTATTCCATATTTTTTTCTATAAATGTTCGTTCTTCTTGATGTTCATGTAGTCAGTATGACTTAAATCATAAAGTACAGGTTAGATGTAAACAGTTTCTAGAAACTGATCTGTGACATACGTGATGACAGCACCAAAACGACTAGTGGTACGCAGGAAAATGGAGCATGTAGCGAACCACGCGGGACGAAGCTGTAGTTCAAAGTTTGTCAGCCAATACGTGGGATTTACTCACCTCGGTTAGTGTTCACTTATATCCCGCAATTACATTGTTATTTGCGTGAATTTCGCTTCCATTCACACTCCCACGTTGGTCTGTGGAGGCCTGAAGTCCGGCTATCTAGCGAATTTTTAGGGGATTATAGGACAAGGTTCTGGATTTATTAAAAAAAAGTTTTTGGTTATATAAAAAAAATATGGAAATTTTATTCGCAAAAAAAAAATTGGAAATACCACAAACCTTGGAAATTGTACAGAAAAGAAAGTCTACTTGGTGAAATTTATATTGGGTACGAGCTAGATTTGGGTATCTAAGGTTCTACCTGTTATTTTCTTTATCGGTCAGTTGACGCACACTTTATAGCCCAATATATTATATACTAACAAGGCATACTAACATATGGTATGGAAAATAACCTTGTGTAAATAGCCTCATCTATATCACATGGAATCAAACCTGGTTTATCTGGACTTGTGATCGACCACTCTATCACTTAAACAAGGGAATTAGAATTACATATATACCAATATATCTAGTCATGCCATTTCTTTATGGGGTAGGCAAAAAACTATGCATATAGCTAAAAAAATAATCCGTACTTAATCCATTCTCACTAACTTTCTCTACACTTTCCAATCATTGCATACTCCCTTCGCTTCATCGACATTCATACACTGAGTCATGCATGCTCTTTTATTCTTAATGTTTCTCTTTTTCAAACCCTAGTCTACAACATTTATCCACTCCTATATGACCTACCCCTTCCTTTTGAACCAAAAACTTTACCTTCATATGTTTGCTTTGTCACTCGACCCATACTCAACCCCTCAACATGTCTAAACCAACGTAAAGAGTTTCTTTCACATTTACCTTTAGGATTCCTTTTCAAACCACATTCCTTCAGCACTCATTCATTACAGACTTTGTCTATACGAGTTTTCCCCTGTACATTTTTCTTAAATATCTCATTCCAGCCGCATTCACCTTGCTCTTGTGTTTCTCCTGACAAACACACGCTTCTCATTCATAAAACAACGTTGGCTTTTAACACAATTAAATATGCTGCCAACTTTGACTCTTTGCGTCTTTGCTACTGTATTATATATGGGGGCGGGGGGGAATTTGCGATATTGGGCGTCGTCATACCGAAGCAAAGCGAATCGCGTTAGTTCAAGGGGGGATACCAATATATGTAAGTTAGTTCTGTACCTCTTGAGTTTGTTTTAATGTACACGTGCTTTACATTATTAATTAAGTGTAGAATATTTTTTGCAGATATGTATACTTCATCAGATGAAGAAATATTGCTGTTATTTGGTGTAGAGGAAGATGAAAATAAAATAAAGAAGAGATGGGTACATTAAAGAAAGACTCTTACACGTAGAATATCTACTCACCAGATACTTTTAATTTATTCCATATTTTTTTCTATAAATGTTCGTTCTTCTTGATGTTCATGTAGTCAGTATGACTTAAATCATAAAGTACAGGTTAGATGTAAACAGTTTCTAGAAACTGATCTGTGACATACGTGATGACAGCACCAAAACGACTAGTGGTACGCAGGAAAATGGAGCATGTAGCGAACCACGCGGGACGAAGCTGTAGTTCAAAGTTTGTCAGCCAATACGTGGGATTTACTCACCTCGGTTAGTGTTCACTTATATCCCGCAATTACATTGTTATTTGCGTGAATTTCGCTTCCATTCACACTCCCACGTTGGTCTGTGGAGGCCTGAAGTCCGGCTATCTAGCGAATTTTTAGGGGATTATAGGACAAGGTTCTGGATTTATTAAAAAAAAGTTTTTGGTTATATAAAAAAAATATGGAAATTTTATTCGCACAAAAAATTGGAAATACCACAAACCTTGGAAATTGTACAGAAAAGAAAGTTTACTTGGTGAAATTTATATTGGGTACGAGCTAGATTTGAGTATCTAAAGTTTTACCTGTTATTTTTTTTCAAAACGGTCAGTTGACGCACACTTTCTAGCCCAATATATTATATACTAACATGGCATACAAACATATGGTATAAAAAAATACCTTATGTAAATAACCTCATCAATACCCCATGGAATCAAACCTGGTTTATCTGGACTTGTGGTCAACCACTCTATCACTTAAACACGGGAATTAGAATTACATAAATACCAATACATCTAATCATGCCATTTCTCTATGGGGTAGGCAAAAAACTATGCATATAGCTAAAAAATCCGTACTTAATCCATTCTCACTAAATTTCTCTACACTTTCCAATCTTTGCGTGCTCCCTTCGTTTCATCGACATTCATGCACTGAGTCATACATGCTCTTTTATTCTTAATTTTTCTCTTTTTCAAACCGTAGTCTACAACATTTATCCACTCCTATATGACCTACCCCTTCCTTTTGAACCAAACACTCTACCTTCATATATTTGCTTTGTCACTCGATACATACTCAACCCCTCAACAGGTCTAAACCAACGTAAAGCGTTTCTTTCACATTGACCTTTAGGATTCCTTTTCAAACCACATTCCTTCAGCACTCATTCATTACAGACTCTGTCTATACGAGTTTTCTCGTGTACATTTTTCTTAAATATCTCATTCCAACCTCATTCACCTTGCTCTTGTGTTTCTCCTGACAAACCCACGCTTCTCATTCATAAAAACAACGTTGGCTTTTAACACACATATATTCTGCCACCATTGACTCTTTGCATCATTGCTACTGTATTATATTACTAAAAGGTTTATCCGTTATTTGCACAATTAAAAAGGACCAAAACAATATAGAATTAAAACTTTCAAAATCCAGTTGCCCACTTTCAGATAACTTCTTGTTATACAATCATGAGCTAACTATAGCAATCACAAACCAAGCATGTTAATTAATATTAAAATAAATTCAATTAGATTTTTTTCTACTTTGTCTATAAACTTAGTGCAAAAACCAGCGCAATTAATTAAGAACGCCATCTTTACCTAATCACAGATGATAAAATATGATGGATGAATTAAGAACCATTCTTAAATAAATATGTTGGCAAAAAGAGCATCGCAGTTCACCAGAGCATAAATAATTAATATACTCTGTTACAGAATCATATTGAATAATTATAATAATCATGGTTTTCCAAAAAAAAACATAACTGTTCACCGAGATATGTCATCAGAATTTGTATATTTTAGTTGTTATGTTGCTGATAGATAAGAGCTCGTTTATCCTTCTTTTTAAGCTGTTTATACAAAAACAATGGATCCCCTTTAAGATCATCTCTATATTTTGTATTCAGTTTAGATTTGTTTTTAGTTTGCCTAGACAAAAGTCAAATTTCTCCTTTATCGGGAAGATTTTTTTCTCTCTAGAAGCCACTACCCGGCCCTAATTTTAAATTCTAAGCCTTGTATATTTTATTTATTGGGAGGGGGGCCAGGGGGGATTTTTTTTTAAAACGTGTCAAATATAATTTTCTAACTTGCCAAAAATTGTTTTATAGTAATTTTGGAAACATCTAGATTACTACACCATCACAACTATTCTTTTTAAGTTTACACATTCCCATTATGAAACTTTATTATTTATTTAACAATCTAATATGGTTTATTTGGCTGCTTGCTAAATTTAAATTTTAAACCACACTTAAAAGTAGTCATCTATATTAGTTACAGCAATTTTGAGCTCTTCTGTTTTCTGGGAAAGTATATTAGCCTAGATATCAAATTTAAATATTTCATATTTACTGGTTCTTAATTTTGAATTTTAAGGATTATACCTTTTGTTTGTTTGAGGTAGTTCTTATATCCAGCTGGCAAATTTAAATATTCTACTATACTCAGAGTTAATTATTTTAATTTTGGGATTTTTAAGCCGCAAGGCCGTTTCTTAACATAGAATATTTAACACTTATTCTGTTATTAGACTAATCCCTATAGATTCTTGGCAAATTTAAATACTTCGCTTCACCTAAAAGGTTTATTTTCTTTTTATTTAACACCTCATACCCCCTATTCCTACCAGTATTCAATCTCAATTTAAAAAATGTATGTTTATTTGAAGCTATCATTATACCTTATTTCCAAATTTCTGTTTTCTGTCACACGGAAAAGTGTTTGTTTTATATTAGTTTTGCAAATAGTAACTTCCCCGTTAAAACAGGAAGCTACTACTTATTAAATTAAATTTAATGTGAATATATTTATCTGAACTTTTCCTATTACCTGCCTGCTAAATTTACATTTTCTACCACACCTAATATTGTTTTCTCTTGATAGCCCTTTCACCCCTACCCCCCTTCCTTGGTTTCCCAAAGCTCTATATAAAATGTTATCATTTTTAGCCCTTAATATTTTGTTGGAGTTGTCTTAATGTAAACCTGATGAATTTCAGTTTTATACTACATTGATCAGTAGTTGTTTAGTATTAGATTTTGTAATTTTCAACTTCAAAATACATTTTCCCGAATTCGTTCTTATATATCTAAGATGTAGAGCTTTATTTAGTTATCTGTAGTTGTCTCTCCTTCTGTCTGTTAAATTTCAAATTTCTACCTAATTGTAATGATTTTTCTAATCATATCCCATCCCTTCTCTCACCAATTTCCCATAGTTCCATTTTTAAACTTTTAAATTTTAATTTTTTTTTGTTATATAGGGCTGCCCACTATATTGCGCCAAGTAAAATTTAAAGTTTACAGGCACAGGTTATGCGAAAATATGTTGATGAATGCGTCAGTAAATCCCAAACCTTTCTGTGTCCCTTCACAGTTCTTAGGGGATGAAATTTGGAAGTCTCTCAAAAATGTCTCATCCGATTCTAGAAAGGAAAAATTAATTTTAAATTTCAAGTCTTTATGTACATTGGTTGAAATGATACATCGTAGATTTTTGTAAATTCCAATCCTTCATTTTTAGTCGTTAGTATTCAAATATCGAAAAACTTCGTATTATCTCTTGCCTGGATTCTAAAAAAAACCTTAACGAAAAATCTCAGTTTCCATGTCCAGGGGTTGAGGAAATCGAGTACTGAGTGAGAAAATTTTGAATTATATATACATTTTGTTCGAAAACTCAAGGCCCAAACTACACATATATCTTGTTTGAACTAAAAGTAATACATAATTCCTGTACACTTACATCCGAAAATCCACGCTAATACCATTAAATTGTGTCCAAAATCTCTGCGTACCGCGCCGGCATAGCAAAGCTGTTGAAGCATGCGTGTACAACAGGTTGCATAAGAGCTTAGCGAGTGGCACTACACACCTACACCTCTTGGAGAACGGCAGCAGAACATATTACAATTCATAGTAGACACCACACCATACCATCTATAAATGCGATTACGTTGCGAGAGTCATCATTAACGATCCTACTTCACAGAAAGTGATTGCCATTGATAAATGTGCAGTGCTTCGCGCCTAACTCCTATGCAACTTGCTGTACACGCATGCTTGAATAGATTCTCTATCCCGGCGCTATACTCCGACACTTTGAACACAGCTCAATAGTGTTAACATAGTTTTTTTCAGGATGTAAGTGTGTAGTGATTTTGTATTTCTTTTGTTTAAAACAAGTTTTATGTGCAGTGTGGACTATGATTTTCTAAGCATCTGTTATCTAGATATGATAATTTTACATTTGTATGCCTGCACACAAGTGTTGAAATAATAATTTATATTTCATCAGAAATTATATATTTTCTCGTAATGAAGTATTGCCTCACTTGTTTGCATGACCTTTATCTGATTTACTAAAACATTAATTATTTTTTGTGTTATCTTAAGACAACATGCAGTTAGTTCAGACACTTAATTAATCTCAATTTACATTTCTACGCTAGCCTTGCCATATTTTTTAAAAATATTTAGTTTGAGATAACACACTTTTTTTAACTATGAAATATCTTCTAATTTTATGTCCATTACATATCATCTCCATTAAGTTTAAAGATAAAAATATAATAACCGTTACACATTTAGTGTTACAGTTTTGTTAGACTCTAGGACAAGATAGATATAAGGTCGATTCTCGGTGATAAAAATAATAGATCGTTTCCTTAGATTCTTTAAATAAATTTACATAATTTAACCACAAACACATCTCTAATCTTGATATAA
>CABFOW010000219.1:5418-46181 GCA_902141385.1 Timema californicum
CTGGGGGAAAACACACTGGCTTCAACCATCCTAACTTCAGTTCAAACCTGTTAGGGTGAGAAAAAAACCTCTAATCAACTAAATGAGACAATTGAGGGGATCGGGGAGAAAACATGATTATCCTCATAGATCTATATGGGATATTTTCACTATTTAAACGTCTATAAAATCAATCTATAAAAAATAATATATACCTATTCGTCTGGGTCTTGTCTGACTATAAAAACAACTTTTAATTCAAGAGGTATACCACCAGAAAACCTTGTTAATATATTTTTTTCATAAAATGAGGGTTATTGTGTTTTAGCCCCGACCCCCTAAATTCATCCTCTACTAAACAAGCGAGAGGTATAATTGCAGCCAGCAAATCAGACCCTGGCTCAGGGCCAAAGTCTTTGAGCTGACCGCTCTGCGGGATCACGAGCTTTGTCCCACCATTGAGATCTGTTACACAAAAGGCCACGTTCGCAAAGTCAGCACACTTAACAACGCTTTGTGCAGTTATCGTGTTAAACTTAAATACCCCAGTTTTAGTTTTATTGGCAGTACTCTCTAGTGCCAGAATTTGCAATCGGATACTTTAAACTCTATTATTCAAATAAACGAGAGACGAGAGTTAAACTATTTAAGTAACCGTACAAATATTTGCATGTAAATGAGGTTGTAAGCTCATATTGTGAGAAAGCCCCAGTTTGTTTTCATTGGGGATCAAATAGCTACCTCCAGAGTCAAAGCCTAACATACTAGTCTCTCTTAAGTATAATCCGGTAGGAATACAATTTGTTTTATAAATAAAACATCAACAACTAGGTAAATATGAAGCTGTAAACTGAGGCGAACCAGAATGGCTCAATGGTAGATCATAGGCTAACAAAGCTAAAGGTCTAGGTATCGATTCTCGTGCTTAGGTTGCCATGTGTCACCTTAAAATGATACATCAGCCATCAGGTATGATTCTGTGGACTATCATTGCTTATCTTTTGTGGTTCACATGAATTAAAATACCATAACTATCCGCTTCTAACTAATTGAATTAATTTTACAAGCTGTATTCAATAAGAGTAGATAAACCTGACTGAATATGGACTAATATAATAGGATATTTGATAGAAAGGAACTTTTAGAAAATACAAATGTAGACTATTTTTATTGGGGTCAACATCGATAGAATTTAAATTATTAACTAGACTTACTTCATATTTTCATAGGTGTCAAAAGTTATATATGTATTTAACAAAGTTTACGCACAAATTTATGAACAATGCTTTGTTTTAAAATACTTTATAACAGCTGTTAAAACAGGTTCCATCCTATATAAACTGTTAGTTCTACGCTCAGCAGTGCCATTTGGAGGAAGGAAGGTCGGGGCTAAGCACGAAACGTTATGGTTATATAATTCGGCAACATCCATGCGACAGGAAGACTCAAAAGAGCTTTGGTGTATTTGCCTTTTGTGATTCGTGAGCGACAGGTTCGATTGCCGTCCTGGTGAATTTAGTTGAGACTTTCGCTCTGATATCAAATAAAATATCTAAGGACATTTACGTGAAACTAATCGGGGCTCTGTTGGATTAGAAAGCTTAATTTGTTAATAAACGACAAACTAGTACTAAAAGTGTACTAACAATGAATAAATGTGTATGTATATGTAAACAGGTCTTTATGATGGCATGCCATTGACAAAGGAATTCATCGCTGTTCTTATTGGTCATACTTTTTCTAAGAATTTTATCACTGTGTTTGGTATCTATTTATATCTTCGTTTTTACATTTTTTCTATTATTTTATTTATTTATATATCAACCATATTTTTCCTTGGTAGCTTTTTTTTTAGGGTAATACATGTGGTAAAGCGTGATTTTGTATGGCTCGTCAAGTGTTTGGTCCAATAGTAGACACATGTTAACACCTCAGCTTAACTTCATCCCTTTAGTTTTTTAACGCCATGCAGCTGCTTTCGCATTTATTTCGATGAATCTCTTTTCAATATAACCTCTTAATTAATTTTGCGTGCTTTAAAAAACAATGTAAGCGTATGATAGTTCACACAGTTCATCATTCCCAGGTGGCATAGTATGACAACTTCTTCACCAACTCATCATTTACAGGTAGGACCAAACATTAATTGCGTATTTTAATCTTATGAATTGTGAATATTTATTTATCCATAAATCCCCAAGTAATTTTCCTACTAGACGTAGATAAGTGGTACTAACTGCCAATGCTAATAATAATAATAATAATAATAATAATGTTTCGTCCTAAGGTGTTGCCCTAATTTGGGGTTACAGGTGGACAACAATTGGGCGCTCAGTTTTTTTCTCTCGATTTTATCCCAAAAGTAGTGTATGCTAAGTAATTGGGCTTAGCAAGCTACAAAAAAAACCACGAGATTTCACTAAATACTGATACAACTCTACACAAATAAACCTCCACAGTATCAACATATTAGCTCCACGGAAACACGAAACTTCAACTTACTTTGTTCTCAAAATAATTTAGTCTTGCCATCTTCCATTAAATATCGCCACGGGAATGCGGACTATTGCAACAACGAAAGGCCATACCCGGCCTGAAAATCTAAGCCATGAAAACTAATGTTTATTTAAGATAGTGTCGGCCAAGGCCGTAGCTAGCCAATAATTTCAGGGGAGGTTTGGTGGGCATATCCCCCAATTTCTGGAAGCTAGAAAAAATTATAAATGATAAACAGTTCTAGAAGCTCTCTGAAGTGTTTTTTTATGGTAAAATAACCCCCTAGCTACCGGAGGTTTGAAAAATGTCTAAATATTAAACACTTTTGAAGCTCTTTGAAGTGATTTTTANGTAAAATAACCCCCTAGCTGCCGAAGGCTTGGAAATTGTCTAAATATTAAACACTTTTTGAAGCTCTATGAAGTGTTTATTTTAATGGTAAAATCACCCCCAAAATGCCGAAGGCTAGGGAAATTTCCAAATACCCAACACCTCTAGAAGCTCTCTGAAGTTCTATTAATGGTAGCACATGCCCCTAATTTGTATTTGTGTCTTAGTTTTGATATTGTTTGAACCATAAATAAAGACATATATATTTTGTTCATAAAATTTTGCGGGGGGTTTGAACCCCCAAAAGCTTCCCTGGCTACGGCCTTGACATTTCTTATCCAACCTAACTTAATCTAACCTTTCATGTGTTAACGAATTCCGTTCTTATTTAATTTTGTAATCTCCTGTGCAAAGATCCCCGCCTTGAGGTGTCGTGAAGGAACTTGACCATCATTATCGGACTAATTATCTCCATGGAGAAATTCGACATCACCACTCCTCTAGCAGAAAATAACTAAACTAGAAAAGTGTTAAGTCATTTCAATGCAAATATTAAAACACTAGCTTATAAGCTTTATCAAGTTTGTACCGATTATGGAATTAAAATAATATATAAAATATTATAGAGACGCAACCTAAAAAAAGATTCAAACTTAAAACTACCTTCTCATTGGTAAAAAAAAGAATAGCTTTCCCGTGTAGGATATAAAATATGTCTATATCTAACTTCTTAAGTAATTGCTAGACACTCTTACTGGTGGACACATGGATATAGGGGTATGTATGTCCCATCCAGTTTAGTTTCCCAGTGTGCTTTCTATCCTGGTCTAGTGTAAGAGGGTATTTTTTCCTTAGCTGTTTTCTTATTA
This sequence comes from Timema californicum, assembly GCA_902141385.1. NCBI lineage: Eukaryota > Metazoa > Arthropoda > Insecta > Phasmatodea > Timematidae > Timema > Timema californicum. Next base: position 9,093 of record CABFOW010000219.1, read on the forward strand.
TACCTACCCGCAAATGCGGATATACTTCCTCCGAGTTTCTACCTTCCGCATTCCTATCCCAATTAGTGTAAATATGTGCATAACACGGACGGGTAGCATTTAAAACAGTCACACACACACGACTTATTGTAAACTGTTAGCCTATGTTTAGTAGCATTGATTCATTTCTTAAGCAAACGTCTTAACGCGTACGTTGACTTTTTAGTTCTTAGATTCTGAACTCAACTTTACTTTTGACATTATTTCGAATTGTCACCAAAATAAAGTGTTTCGAGAAAGGGATTGAACAAATACAATATTTGTTTTGATGGTATTTGCGTTTTCTCTTTGGAAGACAACGCTGATGAACAAGGTACACGTGCTCTGACATTTAGACAAGTATCTTGGTTTCAATTTCGGGAAGTTCTGTGGTGGGGACAGGGTTCGGGGACAAGGGAAATGACCTCCCCACTCACTCACACCGTTGACTGTACCAACTCAAAGAACACGCTACCAAATGTACAGTAGCACCATGGCCTCTTTGGTGCTGAGTGACAGCTGACGGCTTTGAAAAGTTACCAGACCAAATTATGTATCCCTTCACTGAACCATATGATATGTAAAAACATGTGTTTAGCAACTGTCACTTCTGACAGTCAAAATTTAGGTATATACCTAAATGTTGACGGTCAGAAGTCAGCTATGAACTGTCAGTCAGCACCAAAGAAGCCACGGGGCTACTGTACACACGTCTATAAGGTTAGTTTGAATTTTAAAGGTAATTCCATATTTCACCGCTGGAAAGTACTAGCACGATGTAGAACTGAGGCTGTGAAAGGAGAAAAAGAGAACATTTGATGTTTAATGGCCGCCTCAGGAACATTTTACTTGGGATGGAGAAAAACTAGTACTCCTGGTGTAGAGATATATTCGTTATTAATTACAAACTAACACATACGACGCTCAAACCTTTAACAATAAGGGGAAAATAACGTTGGAGTGATTGTTAAATTAACCAGTCCATACACTATGATTCTTGATGTCTTGGACCAAGAAAATAGCTATCTTTAGCCGACACACAATACCTCAAATGATTGTATGACTTGAGACGACCGTTCAAATTGAATTCAGCATATTATATTATAATAGTTAGGTAATGATTTATACAATTTACTTTAATCAGTGATGGTATTTACGATATTAGGACAGGATTCATGATGCAATAAAAATATGTTTTGAGGTCCTAAAAAAAGTTTTTTAGTTAGAGATTTACTCAAAATTCTCAAAACGTCTGAACTATCACTTGACTTAACTTCAAACTCTGTAATTTAGACAAATCATAAAAAAATTCACTTTTAATTAGGCCTAAATGTTTTCTTGGTATTCTTTTTTAATTTCAGGAATAGAAGTGTCCTAGACCCCAACCCCACCCCTTTATATCCGCAGGATCTTCGAAGCTTCCCTTGGCTACACGCCTAATTAAATTATTCAAATCTAAATTTTTACTGACACTGCCACCCACACAAATCAATACACCATTTTTAAAATCGCCAAGGACAAAATTAATAATTATGACTTACATTTATTTTGTAAACACAATATGAAGGTCTATGTAACTATGTCCTTGAGGTTTAATTCTATCACCTGTGCATAATTTTCACTATTGTAACAAAGCCTAAAGGTTGAGAAATATTTTTTTAAGGAACTGTGATTACATTTAATTCTAAAGGGACTTTATATTGTTATTAAAATAAATCTCCTTTTGAGTTTGGCTGGGCTTAACCTCTGTATGTGCTTATCCTGAAAGACAGATTTTACTATTATTCCTGATCCTAGTGTTTAGTGTTGCAATCCTAGATTAAGTCAGTTTGTCATTAGAGATCCCTGTGTACGTGTTCGTCCTGCTACCCGGATATTACAGTTCCATTTGTTAGTGCTGGTTGCTGTCCTAGATTAAGCTAGTATGTTTGATTATATCACTGTATATGTGTTCGTCCTGTTATAAACTTTAAAAAACGGCTTCTTAGACTAACAATATATTTCTCAGTAGTAAAAGCTTGCGGGACAAAATACGTTCCGCATTTGTTCGTGAGGTTCCTTTAATTTGTTTCCTTGACAAATTGGCAAGCTCTGGTTAACAGTTACATTGACCCAGTTGGATCTCTTTTCTGCAGTCGTGCGAATTTGTGTATCGCCAATTTCTACTATCGTGGGTTATTATTTACATGGTGACGTGACTGCAGTCGTCGTCAGTCGTCACTAAGTTAAGGATTTTGTTCCCGATTTGTTAAATAGATTAGGTCATTTTAAAATTATCTATTAATTGAATAAAAATATTTTTACTAAGTCAGTTTTGAACGTAAAATCTGGTAATAATAGCAGCGATGAGTGTTTCCCCACTCATTGCGATTTTTTTTATTAGCTTTTGGGTTAACAGTGGCTTACTGTATGAATTACGTCTTGTCTGAGGAGAAGTATCGATCTAAGGTGGGGTTTAAGGGAACCTGATTTAAGACACGTATTAGCACCATTTTTTACAACAAAAAATCCTCTTTGGTCAAAATAAAAATTACGTGTCTTCAGTAAATACGGGTGGTTTACTTTTATTCATAGACCATAATCTCAACAGTTCTTTTGTCGCGTGCATCGTGGAATTCGAACATGACTGTCTCTCTTTAAAATATAAGTTTTTTTAGTAAAATGTTATTATTACTTTTATGACAATTTACTAATCAAAAGAAGCAAATATTTACTTTCCATATTTTGAAGAAAAACACTAATTTGAATTAATATTGGCTTACATTTAGGGAAGGTTAATGAGGGGGGCGAGGGTTTGAGGTATTTACTGGGGCGAGGGGAGGTTAGTTACGTGTCTGATTCTATTCTTGATTTGTACATTTAAAAGATATATTATTTTTTAGCACCACGTCTTACTACCCGTTCGGTTTATATTCCTACGTACTTATTACTCTAATGTGGTAGGGATTAGAAAGATTGAATTTAGAGGAAAATATTCCCACATTTGCGTGGAGTGAGAATGGAAAACCATTTTGGGGAAAAACACTCTCAGTACAACCGACTGGGATCGACCCATCATCACCCTGTCATCGGCAATCTAGTCTATTGGGAAACTGATACCTTAGTAACCTAAAAAAGCACGTGTGGCCACCAAAGAGGCTTAGAAGTAATTAACAATATATTTTAATACATTCTACTAATATGTACAAAATTCATCATATTTATTTTATTTTGTGCTACGTATTTTAATCTGCATATCAATTATACAATGGGTAGGATAAGTTAGATAGAATTTAGATAAAATGATTTTCTTGAAGAGAGAGTAGATAAAAAAAAACCTTCCCTAGGCCTACACTTTACCGGGATTAAAACCTTAAGCACCTCGTTATTGGTATAACTGATAAGATGAGACTGACGCCTATGTCCTTGTAAAAACAAAACATATGCAGTACACACGCACATGATGAATTAACACATGACCCATCCATGTGTCTAAGTTTCAACAAACGTCCCGCTGACTATAGTCGATACAGTCTGACCGTACCGAGCGATACGCCGTGGCTGTTTCATTCGTTTGGTGCTATGCGGGTTAGTATAATGTCTTGGAATGGCTCCATTAGCGGCCATGATAGTGGTATATGGGTCCGCCCCCCCTCTACCCCTCCAATTCCCCCTGGGGCGTTCCATCGTTTGTTTATTGCCAGAGATAACCCGTGGCTGCAGGCTGAATACGGGTTTCTCTGATAACAATCGCCACACTTGAAACTCCACTCGCTTAACTCACCATTCTAACGGGATTTTTTTTTGTGGGGTAGGGGGTTATTTTATTGTGGGTTACAAAGCTTTTTAGAAAAATTATTATCAAAAATCCTGATTGGGAATTTTATGATAGTACGTGGAAACGTGTCTGATAAGATAGGGCATATAATTCTGTTTTTGGTTGGTGTGATTTTATACGTACGTTTTAATGTCATTAATGATTAACCCGAACCTCCCAAAGACAGAGAAGACGATGAGGGGGGGAAATAGTGCCAGTACTGGCTATCAGCATCTATATAAACAAGGGAACTGTTCTTTCTATAATCGAGTTCAAGCTAAGATGATATAATTATATACATACGATAATCGGTGAACTTTTCGACCTCTTTATGACAGGATTCCTGATGCCCTAAAAAAGTTTAGGGTCTCTAATAAAATATATTGAGCTGTAGATTTTTACAAAGCTAATAAAACGACTTAACTTACACTGGGCTTTACTACAAACACTGGGATTTGGACGGGAAATAAAGTTGACTTAAGCAATTTTTCAACTGAATAGGATGATTAGTAATACTTAACACTTACAAAAGGGTAGGAACGAGAATGGGCGAATTTATAAGAAACATATCCGCATTTGCGTGGAGGGAGAGTGGGAACACCATCTTAAATACTACCTGACAAGGATTCAAACCCTGACCTCTTCAACAAACGATAAACCAGTTTTGACTAGGTTGACGCCCTTGTCCTCTAGCCCACTTGTGTGGGTTCAACGTGAACTATTATTAAACCGGTATCGGTGGTCTAGTAGTCTAAGATCTCACTTTCCAATAGACTGTGCTGCTGTTGAAGGGGAGGTTGTGGTTCGAAACCTAGCTGGATGTATTGAAGATGGTTTTTTCATGGTTACAAATAATTTCTCCGTTCAAATGATGGGCGTATCCCGTAAATTCTACTTTATTCTCCCTACTCCATCAGTATAAAGACGACCCAGTTAGATAACGTGCTAGTTTCGTGTTGAGTTAGACTGCTGAGGACGTGGATATTGAGGTTCGAATCTCGGTCGGTTGAACTGGGGGGAGGGTTCCTAAATTGCTTTCCACTATCTCTTCACGCAAATGCTGGTTCACTTACTCCATATTCAACCTTCACATTTCCTAACTCATTAACGTAATTAGTACGTGAGTGTATAACCTGAACAGGTAGTAAGACGTGGAGCTAAGTATAAGTATAGTGTAAATATGTGGATAGCCCAGATGGGTGGTAAGATGTGATGCACTCACAAAAAATATATATTTTCAAAATATTGCCCCTTCCCTAACTTTTTATGACTAAATTTATTATTTAACCCCCAACCGCTTCATCAACGAGAGAAACCGATCCAACTTTGGTGTGCATCATCTTTCCTCATCGATTAATACACCGAATGAGGTATGGAGGAGCCTGGGGTTTGGAGATTAATTCGCTGACTCACCTTACTTCTTGACCAATAAGGATGGTAGCATAGTAGGGGAGGGAGGGGGCCGGCTGCTCCGAAAGCTCAGATTCCTCCCCATCATGCCCTTTCAATTTTGGAACAAACCTTTGGTGCAATCATGTTAGATCTTTGTCCTATGGGGAATCGAAAAGGAAAGGTGTGACTCTTAGTCTATCGCCGTCGCCAAGATACTCTTCAGTTGAAAGGCTCTTTGAAATTAAGATCGTGCTTCAACACATGAGCTTCCTTTTTACAATTAATTTGTAACTGAGGTTTTAAAACCAACATTGTGCATTAGTAAATACTATACTGTCTATAAAGTGATGTTGAAACATAACATTCCAATTTTTTATATAAAATATCAACGAAAAAAAATATTGTCTTATGGAATGCGACTCTTGGTATTTTCTTTAAATTGAACTCTTTTGTTTATTTTTTTAAATTCTTTCCTTATGGAAAACAAACAAGTAAGCGTCATCATTTGCCCTTGTTTTATGTAAATACAGTCAACTCTCGATTCTACGACTCCGGAAATAGCGTCCCTCTCGAAGTAACGACCCTTTTTGGGGAACCGTGAAAAATGTGGGGAAAAAGGTTGAAAAGTTTAAGGAAATCAGCTGTAAAATATGTTAGTTGCATTTATTTAGGTCGCTGCGTTGCAATTATCTTTGTGAGCGCTGTATTACTATTAACTGAGGTNNTGTCCACCCCCTCCCACAAGCAAGACAATGTTTCCCCGCGCGCGACTGCCGCTACATCACGCGCCAGGCTGGCTTTTTCCATTCTGTGGTCCCAGTTCTATAAATTGAAAGACTTTGTCGAGAAAACTGGCTCTAAGAAGAAGCAGGCCTCCATAATGGACTTCTTTAAGAAATAGGTAGGTTATATTTTATTTACTTTTTCACGTGTTGTCTAAAAAATGCAATTTTTTCGTATGAAGGTCAGGGGTGGAACAAAATATGTTAATATTTCAATAACGACCCCTTCGAAATAACGACCCTTTTCCAGGGAACCGTGAAAGGTCGTAGAATCGAGAGTTGACTGTAACAAGCAAGCTATGTCAATAGATTAATATTGAAAATGGCTTCTTGATTAATATTTTTACAAACGCCTAGGGGTGGCGAATTTTATACGTAGGCCTACTCACAAGTACAAAATAAGGCTCTAACAAAAAACAAACCCCAACCTTTTTGGGTATATTAACTTTAATTTAGTATAAGACCGTCAGTAAAAAGAGATAATGACTTTTATTGATAGATTTGTTACTTGTTTTATTTCGTACTCTCCCTCACAATCAAAAAAATTACACGAGAAGAGGAGTTATCTAGTATAAATAAGTATGGACTATCGTTTTTCTGCACTACATAGCCGCACAAGTGTGCTACTAATCACATTAGAGTTGTGTATATCATCCATTGGCGTCACTAGCTGGTAAATTCTAGGGGGGAGCAGGACTAACTCATTTTCACTTAAGATTAGAAAATAAAAAATATTTAGAACCAAATCATTAATACAAATAATATGAAGTCGGCGTTGCTCCAAACGTGTTTTTTAATGTAATGAACAAAGCGATTCACTGTTTCGTCTACGCTACTAAGAGTGTCCCATTTTAGCGGATCATTGGGGCAACGTGCCTCCCCCCTTTTATCCCCCACTAACAACACCCGGAATATCAACAGCTACCATGACAATGGTTGCTAATTACAACATAACTGAGTATAATAATGGCTACCTTGCAAAACTCAAGTGTAATTAGTAGTTATTTCTATAGTAACACTTGCTATATACAGATTTAAGGTAATTACTAATTAGTAACACATAGGCGCAGCCGTGTTACGTAGAAAAGTAACTCAATCTACACTTATTTATTATTATTATTAGCACCGCGTCTTACTACCCGTTCGGGTTATACGCATTTACGCTAATGTGTAATGGTAGGGTGATTGTGAGATGAAATGGAGGACCTACAGTTTAACGTGGAATCCGAACCACGGTGGAGGCCTGGCATTCCTCACAGTCACAAGATGTCTTGTCAGAGGTGAAGGAAGAGTTTGGCAATCAGATAAATCTTTGCCGGGACCGAGGATTGAACCCCGGCCGCCAGCATAGAAGTCTGACACCTTACCCCTAGACCACCAGGTCACCTACACTTATTTAAATTACTAAGAAGTTTTTTTGTACACTGCTCAGTGCAATTTTATAGACCACCCAAGTGTCCAGGACGTCGGACTCGCAATTGAATTTAGGTCACAGTTGACCAAGGGGTGGGTTTCCCAGTTCTCCAACCCCGCTAATTCTAGTGTATTTACTTTAGTTAAAAGTTACTATTTTTTTCTTGCCATTTTTGAAAACGAAATATGAATTCAGCCCCACCAATCCTTTATCAGTACTATTTCAGCACTAGCCATAGTACTAATTCGGCCCCATGAACTAACCAAAAACTTTTCATCTAATTTTGCATTGACTTAGGATCGTGTTGCGCCTTAAGCTTGTTTAAGTTATTATCGTGTTGTACCATAGGTTAGGCTAGTATAGTTTAGGATTGTGCTTTGCCATAATATCCATCACTTGCTATATTTTGTTCACCTTTATAAAATAATAAAATTACATTCATCCTTAGTACAACACCCCAATAGCCGGTGTCGAGTTAGTACACCAAGAGAAGGCTGAGCTCCGACAACCTGCCTCCCCAACCACTTATAACGGGGCCGAGTTCGTATGCAGCCTTCCCGAGAAAGTCGTTCACTGATGGGAGCTAGATAAGATATTCGCTGTTTAAAATGTACATACTACATTTAAAGTCGTGTTTTTTATTGGTGTTATTGAGCAGTGTCAGTGTCGATAAATTGAAATGTAGCGATGTATTCATTGAAAGTGAAAGGATACGGTACTGGGTACACTAAAGGAATTAACTACACTAGATATCATCTCTAAAGGAAGTGCATGGCTACTATTGGGAAACATAGTTTTCATTCTCTTTGTTTTCATGTATAGTCATGTGTTCCTTAAGACAAATTTTACAACGCTTGTTCATCGATGTTGCAAGTAGCTCCTTCCTGTCCCAGCACACCACCTTCCAATATATCTGAAAGCGAGGCTATTTGTCAACAGTTAATCGATAGAGCACGACGATAAGGCTTTTCTCCAAAAGACCTGCAGTTCTCTCATAGGTGATATTGGGTGTAGTATAAGCAGAGTAGGGCAAAAAATGAAGAAAAATGGCAGAATGAATGATACATTCTTGCCGCTGGCTATGAGGATGTGATTAGCTGGCTGATTTTAAGGTTGCATTTTTTTAATTTAACAACTTTATTACAACATATTTGTTTAATCCATATATATTTCTAATTGATTAACTTATATAATACATGGGGGTAGAAGAAATCAGTCTAAGAATAAGTTTTATTTCGTGGGCAAATGGTCCCCTTTATCCTTATAGCACACAAAAAATTAGTTTTCAAAGTTCAAAACAAAATAAATCGTTCATAGGAACTAAACAAAAAATTTTTTTTCAACAAAACTGATTCTAATTGTGTTATGATATAAAAATTATTTTTAAAATTTCTTATTTCCTTTAAAAGCTGTTTTAACTGATGAAATTAGATATATCCAATTTTCCAAACTTATTAACTGCAGGTGTTTGATTTTTCTATATTGACTTGAGTTAATACTTGCTGTGGGTGAAGGTGTAAATATTTCATTACGATTGCTGAGTACTTAAACATTTAAATATTTACTACTACACATAAAAAGTTACATTTCAAAGTTTGTTTATATTTATTTTCTTTTTATCTTACTGTGTTAAAGTTTTAGATGTATTTTAAATTAATGATGGATTATTTATACAAACTGTTCGATATTTGGTATTTTCCTTTAGAAGATCGGGATCTTAAAATATCTTGATGCACACGTCATGGTGTTCATAGTTTTTAAACATCATTACACATAATACATTTTTGTGCGGATATTTATAGCACATTTAAAATAATTGCGTGTTTAGCTTCCTGATATCCGAAATACGGATACAGTTCCTCTAATCTGCTTTAAAGTAAATATAATCATATGTTAAACTCGCTTTGCTTGTTGGGGGCTCCGCCCCAAACCACCAGTGAGTTTTCTTTGCAAGTGGATGTAAACTAATGTAATTCCAGAGCCAGTTTTTGATAGTTTACCGTTTAGCCACAAGGGACCTCCAAAAAAAGGTCCGCACCGACTTAAAAAATGCTCCGACATTTTACACTTTTTCAAGGGTTGGACAGTTTTTTTTAAACCTTTTTGGAATTTTCCCGTCGGTTACGGGATAGAAGCTATATGTTGGCCAAATTTCAAGCTTCTAGCTCATCTGGAAGTGGGTAAACATTAATATCAGTGAGTGAGTGAGTCAGGCGTGTGTCTTTATAGTAGTATAATAAGAAGATGGGCTTTAATTATTTTTTATTGTATGCTTGTTACGTATAAAAATGGGTCTGTTATTCATTGGTTATCTTTATACACTATTATTATGTATTTGCACTGTCTAACAACATGGCCGGGCAATCGATATTTAATTAAGTTAGTGAGCTAGGAATGAGGAAGAGGCATTTAGAGGAAAGTGTAACATTATCTAGTTAAAGATTCTCGGAACACACGGCCGGGATTCACACCCTGGCCACCCGTCACATGTAAAGATAATAGACGAGATTGACGTTTAGTCCACGTGTTCACCTTACTTCTAGGTGCATTATTACATACATAATTGTTCTCAGACGGTGTGCCTTGAGCTTTTAGTTTTTTTAAATACATGTATGCTTATTTAGTTTAATATGTATTAATATGTAAGGGTCCAGGTATTGTATAATTTATATATGTTATATATTATTTCACTTTAAGAACAGTTCCAAAACGCACATTGGTGTCTTGCAGTTTTTCCTGAAGGTTTCCCAATTTTCCTCCACGCAAATGCATGTATATTTCAGCCAAAATTTTACCTTACACATCACCTTCCATTAGTGAAATGAACCTGAATAGATACTTATATGCGATGTATGCTTAGACCTTTATACGATATATGTAAAGTAGAAAGTTTGTGTTCAGAAAAGGATAGGCTAAGGCACTTACTTATCGGTAAGTAGGAAAGCTGAAATCTCGCGGGAAGTTAGAGGGACTACCTGATAACTAGAAAACTCTAAAAATGGGAAATTTCAAAATGGAGTTCTAGTAAATGTGGGGGTGGAGCTAGGAGAGGGTGAGGGGAGATATTAGAAAAAAAACCCTCTAAAGATGAGCTATGAAATTAAAATTTGGCAGACAAAGGAATCTCCAGAAACCTAAATAAATCGGAAAGCTTTAATTTCTAAGAGTGATTCGGAGAAAAGAGTGTGAAAGGAGAACAAAAACTACCAAAACTAATAGAACTAGCTATTTATCAGCGTGGTAGAAAGTTGAAATTCAGCAGGCAGCTAAGCTGGGGGAAAGGGGCAGTAACAGAAACAGACTACAATGACAGAGGGGGGAGAATCTTAACTTTACAAAACTTTAGCTCAAGTGACAGTGTATGTACTTACTGAGTTAAGGGTTACCGTATAGGTTCGATTTATTGACGCGTTCAAAAAATTCAAAATAATTATTAATAAAATTGGTGTTTACCTATTTTCCACTGTAATGAATCTACGGGCTAAGGGACTGCGTAGCTTGTTTTAGAGTTAAGTTAGTTTGTAAATCGTGTGTTAAATATATTCGGTTGGTTCAGAAAGCTCAGGTCAAATACCTCTAGTTAAGATTAATAAATGTAAAGGAAACATCAATAATAATCCACCCACCTTCTTTCATGCCAATGAAAGACTAAATGTTGAACCCAGCAGGAGGGAGGATAATGAAGGAAGAGGGGAAGGAGGGTCAAATTTAAAAGCCCAGCGTCCTTGACCACAGCTAGAGATAATCATTTTAAACCCTCACTTTATGTCTTACTTCTCATCCGGGCTATTCACATATTAACACCGATGAGGCAAGGAGGATGCAGGGATAATTTAGAGGAAGTGTACCTAGCAGTTCCATGGAGGAGGTAAGAGGGAGACTACCCAGGAACCATCTGAGTATACCTAGCTGAAATTAGAACCTTGACATGCCTTTCACAAGCAAACTAGATCAGCTAGCCAACTGATGCAGGTATATTATATTCAGTTTTGCCAAACTCATAGACTATCTTTCCCAGACTTGATACGTTTTCTTGGGACTGTTGGACGCTTTCTATAATAAAAACTAAAACAAAAAATAATAAAACGTAGATAAAACAAGTTGAATTGCATAACGTTTGGTCTATGTAGTCTTAGGACCCTGCACCGCCTTGTGAAACTTTTGCAAGGTCTTTAATACCCCTACAGAACATGTTCGCACTTTACAACCCTGACGGGGGGGGGGTGAGGGAATGCTCCCCCATTCATTGAAATGGTAGGGCAATATCATTCCCGCTTTTTATGTTGTCCAGGGAGGGGAGTTGTATGGGACATTGTGCAGAGCTTGAATTCGCAATGTTGGCTGGGGACCCAGAGTACCATTGTTACCATAATACCAGTGCTAGGCAAGCAGGTCTTTAGGGATGTTAGCTGGATGTTTGAAGCACAGAAATAGCTAGAGGAGACGGGGTAGGGAGCCTGGGGGGTAAGCAATTTCACCACTCTTCTCACGTGGTGAAAATTACCCATAATTCAAGGCGTCTAGAACGCCTGCCCCGCCGACAGTTTCTTGTAAGGTCGCAAACAGCTCCTAAAATCGACCCCCATTCCCTCTTTTCTCCCCCCCCCCCTTTTCCAACGTTTCCCCAACCATTTTATTTTCCGTTCTTTTGGTGGACTTCAAACACTCAAAATCTTTCCCTTCTCGTCCTGACATCTTTTATGGTATGAGAGTTTATATACATAAAAAAAAGTCTTTGGTCTTTTAGATTGGAGTTTCTAAAGCTCTTTCGCAACAATTTATTGTTATCTACATGAGCTGTGCCCCTTTTCTTCTCTTTACTCCATAGAAGAATTTGTTTCCTCTTCCTTTATGGACGTGTTCGTTTCGCTATCCTCCTAGTAAGTGTTCGTTCCTCTACCCTCCTAATAAGTGTTGGTTTCACTATCTTCCTAGTAAGTGTTCGTTTCACCATCCTCCTAATAAGTGTTCGTTTCACCATCCTCCTAGTAAGTGTTCGTTCCTCTACCCTCCTAATAAGTGTTCGTTTCACTATCCTCCTAGTAAGTGTTTGTTCCTCCATCCTCCTAGTAAGTGTTCGTTCCTCTATCCTCCTAGTAAGTGTTCGTTTCTCCATCCTCCTAGTAAGTGTTCGTTTCTCCATCCTCCTAGTAAGTGTTTGTTCCTCCATCCTCCTAGTAAGTATTAGTTTCTGTCTCCTCCTTGGAAGTGTTCGTTCCTCTCTCCTCCCAGTAAGTGTTCACTCTCCAACTCTTGTCTGCGCACCTAGAATATTTATGATAGTCTAAGTTGTTTAGCAATAAACAATGGAGAAAGCTATGGTGGGATCTTTCTCCCTCCCTCTTTCTTTCATTGTTGCTATAAAGAACCTGTAACTAGCTCCGTAAATTGTGGACAATAAAGTGATATATCTTGATAAGTGTTGTCTTGAAGAGCTGGCAAGGCAGGTTTAACGACGACTTTTCTAGAGCGTATTAAGAGTCGCATATACTAACATTCATTTAATTTGCTCTATTTTTATTATTTTTATCACAGTCATTGAACAAACCCGCTCACAAGGCCGTTTTATATATTTAATAGAGATGGGGTGAACTCATATTCCTTATCTGAGTCAAGGTTTTAACTACTAATACCGAATCTAGAGTTCGAATCTTAGGGCCAGTTTCATAGTCAAGTTTAGTACGCCTCAAGTGCGGAGCTACACTAAGTACATGACGACACCTACCTAGACTCGAATGGAATGGGCCGTTCTCACATAGGAAACTGGCCCATTACGTTCTGGTTTAGGTAGGTGTCGTCATGTACTTAGTGTAGCTCCGCACTTGAGGCGTACTAAATTTGACTATGAAACTGGCCCTTAGATTTTGGTAATAAGCATTAGAGGTTAACTTTTCCATATTGATATAATTTTCCTTCAATTCTAATTTTGTTTTTGTTAAGTTTTATATTAATGATTTGGGGTCTGGTTATTAGGCTTTTTTTTATAATTATGTTGTATGTTGGGTAAAAGTCTAGTAAACATAATATCTTTAAAACAATCAATTCAAATTAAATATTTTAAATATATCTATAAATATTATTCCGGGTCTCGACTCTTAAATATTTTTTCGAAATTACTTGAGTCTAAGATTCTTAAGGGTTTATATACATTAAGAAATCGCCAGGCTATCGAATACAACTTTTTTTTTACTGTAATTAATATGTCTTCACTGGAATTACTTGTATGTTCCAAACCTGACACATGTTCATTTTCATATATTCAAGGTATTCATCTTGCACGTTCTGAACCGAATAGTTATATCAGTACACGACTTATAAAACTAACTGAATATAGAACAAACACAACATCCAGCCCCCAGCCATTAATTCCTCACTGTGTAAGGGGAAACCCACATTTCACCAATAATACTTTTTGCGGCCATGATAGGAATCGAACCCGGGACCCTTAGCTCAGTAGATAAACACACTACTGATTGAGCTAAGCTGTCTGACCCTAAATTAATGTAGTTTTTTTTTTCTTCTGACGGACACTAACCTCCTTTCCTCGTTCTCTTACCTCCCAACCAACAGGCGAGATTCAAGAAAAGGATGATAGTAAGATATGATAATAAGCGGTTTTTAGCTGTGAGATATGGAATTAGATTTTGAATTTCAACCAACCGCTTGGAATTTTGTCCATTTGCTACCGTGTTCTTTGAGTAAAGAACGAGCTAAGTAGTGCAACCCGGATCTCTCGTACTCCCACGGAAATATCTTCCTTCACACACCCGTTTATTTAATTTATTAGGGGTATTTAGAGTCCACGTTCTGAACAGAATGATTATATCAACACACATCCTATAAACTAACTTAATCTTAGCACGTACACAGCACTCATCTTATTATCGTCGATTCATAAATGTGAAATGAAAGACTAGAAATTTTCCTTCCATGCTTAGAATTGAACCCGGAACTCTTAGTTCAATAGACAGATGCACTACATATTGGGCTATGATGTCGGACTTATAACTTTTAAACCAAGGGTAGATACTTCGAGAGATGTTTGGTGACCTTCTAAACCACAGCGCATGACTGATTTTGACCACGTTTCCGAACCATATAATCGCTGTCGCCCGTGGCCAACTTTTTGTTGTTGTTTATTAAACACAAAGGTTTATTAATTACTTAATATATAAGCTATTAGTGGAAAAGGTACGTTAGATGAAGTCTATCACTCCTATTAGCGTGGAGAGAGCACGGGGAAACCAACTGTAATAAATCACATGCCGAAGACCAATATCCCAGTTGATTCAACCGATACTTGAACCTGCTCCTTCAAAGGCAATACGGAATATTGCGAGCCCGATGCCTTAGACCATTTTATCACTCGTGTGAATTTCCATCACGTTATGGTAGTAGCTAGAATAATTATCTAGCACTGTATTAGTATTAGGGTTCTTACCGCCATCTCTACAAAGGTGGAACCTATTAATAAACTTAGTAGCACACAGTAGCAAGAGGAATATATTATGTAGATGCACCGACATTTCTCGAGACGTGTTTTTACGAACTATCACTTACGTCTTAGAACATTAAAATTACAATCATACGCTTCAGTGGCTGAATGTTCTAAACCCAGTGGTTCCCCTCCTTTTTTCAGTTGGGCCTCCTTTGGTAGATATAGCCAAAACTTGTGATAATTTCTGTTTGTTTTATTCTTCTTGTTAAAGTCCACTGTCGTTATTTAATGTTCATAATATTAGTGTAAAAATACTATGAAGGCTTCAGCATGTATTTTTTCTGGTGCAAGTACTTCCTTATCTAAAAAGTTTGGGAATCTCTGTCTTAGGTGGAGGGTAGAAAGGAGAGTTGGGGGGTAAATCTGAGGTTTTCGAGCTTAAAAATAAACACGTGCATGCACACTTTTAGCTGGTCACCGAATTTATAGCACCCGGTAGGCAGTGTTGCCAATACCGCAAGATATAATTATCTTGATTATTTTGGAAAAGTGATTTAAACAAAAACATATCTTCTAGTTGTATAGGATTTTTAACGTTACTTCTGAATTGTTCCACGCCCCCACCCCCTCTCCCAAGTTGGGAACCACTAGTCTAATTCGTCACACTTATGTTAAACTGGCTGGCCTGCTGTTGATGGGGAGATCGGGGCTCGACTCCCAGTCGGGTCTACTGAGGTTGGGTTTTCCTTAGTGGTTTCCCACTCTCCTGTGGGTAGATTATCTCTAAAATGCTTCCTTCCTTATCCTTTACCTATTAGAGTAATAACAACATACAGGTCCTATGCGCATTGCCTGAACCAGCAGTAAGATGCGATGATTAAAAAAATAATATCAAAATATACTTTAAGTTCATTGTGGCATATATGTGCGAAGTAAAACAAAACCATATCTTTTTGTGAAATTAACTATTTGACACACACTTCCGTGGCCTCATGGTCCAAGGCACTACTCTAGCAATAGACTAGACTGCCGATGACGGGCAGATTGGAGTTCAAATCCCGGTCGAGTGTACTGAGGGTGATCTTTCCAAAATAGTTTTCCTTTCTCCCTCCACGCAAATTTGGGTACACTTAATCACAATTCAAACTTCCTAATCCCTAACACATAAGTGTAAATAGCTCTGATACATATAACCTTAATGGGTAGTAAAACGCGGTGCAAAAAAAAAAAAGCTTACCTGTGAAATATTTGCATGGTGTGGATACATTTACTTTACTGTCTTGAGCTTTATTAACAATCTTTATGAAAGTAGCCTATTTTTTCATTCGTTTTACCATCGTTTCTTTTTGGATGAATGAAATTAAAACCATGGTTAGAGTCAGGAATGTAACCATGGTCCATATTATGAGGAACGTGGTTATGGTTTGGAGGATTGGGGGAGGGGGGGGTGGTTTGTTCGAACCCTCCTTTATACGTTAGAAGCTTATTAATGCGTTTTGTCGAACCAAACTGATTTGGTTGACAATGTTTATTTGATATTTTTGTTTTATTATTTGAGTAATTAAAAAATCCTTGGAAGCCTATGGTAGTCAATTTTATTTATGCTCAGCATCATTTGGACTGCCAATTTATATATCAGTTCTATACTTTACCACTTCATGCGCTCTTTGTGACAAACACAGAGAGAAACGCATGAGATGGCGAAGAATATACATTCTAACAGCTAGAGTCCAATTTTCATATCCAGATTCTTTTAGAAAATACAAATACAAATACAAAATTTATAACATTTTACTATATTATTAGTGTTATTTTAAATGGATTGATAATATCTATCAAAAGTGACAGCTACAGATACCATGATCTGACGTATGGATGGATATGTGAGAGCAGATCTATTAAAAGTGACAGCAACAAATAACATAACCTGACGTATAGATGGATACGTGAGAGCAGATTTAGTTGTCAGATAAAGGCCCTTTCTATGAAATGTAGGCTTTATTGTGACCATCCATTGGACCTTTTGTTTTCTACACTAAACCAAACGGAAATAAATTAGGACTGGCTGATCTAGGACACGGATATATAATATACCCAAACACTCAACCTCCAGGTTAAAACTGTTGCGCTCCTTTGGGTAGCTTGAGTCCTTCAACACTAGGATCGCTACGGCTAGTCCTATCATCACCCAGCAGTGACACTAGCGAAGCTCAGTGTTGAAGGACTCAAGCTGACAAAAGGAGCGCAGTGAAACTCCCGTAGGGTTGAGTATCTGTTTCTTACTTGTCTGTGGTCTAGGATGATATCATTCACTACAGCCGGATGGTCATTTAAAAATATTTACACTTTCGAGGGCTCAGTGAAATGTGGGTTTGCTATCTTTAAATTATTGAATTTAGTACTAGGGCTGCCACCCATCATATATAACGGGATCATCCTGTATTGAAATTAGTTGTCCTTAGGCAAAGAGGTTGGTAACGTATTTAAATAACAATTATAATATAATATTTAACTTCACCGATCGCATTCAGATTATATTTTTATACGCTGAAAAGGAGCGGTTAGACCAAAAATTACATCTCTAAATGAGTTTTTTTGTACAATCCTACTCCCTTCAAAATATGTTATAGTATTTACGCCACGGTCCACATACCTTGTTGTAGACATTTTACCACTCATCTACGGAAAAGTAGCTTCCCAATATTGGTCGAGACTCAAAGTAGGCCTATACAATAACTCCTCATCTGAGTAATACTGTCAAAGTGGAACAATCTGTCAATCTGGATTAAAATCCCAGTTCTGTGTATGCAGGTATTTCCCCCCTAGATTAGTTCTCACTCTCACTGCATTAGTGTCAATTTACGGAGAGCCTGGAATGGCAGAAAAACGTTAAATAACTTTTCTAAAAGAAAATGCTAGCAAATGTACAAATGTCTAAACGGTTAACTCAGATGAAATTTAAAAACTAGTTCCATATCTTTAGAAATCACTAGTACAGGGGTTTGACTGAGAGGAACCTCCATTAACCTGTAGTACCACTTTTGAAATTTGAACTTTTTTCTATTCCAAAGTGTTGTATTAGTTTTGTACAGTTTTGTACCCGTAGCCGTTTTGAGTAATTGGCATATCAAAGTGGTGACGCCAGGTTAATTCTGTTGTACCACTTTTGAATTTTGAACTTTTTTTGATGCCAACTTTTTTTTTGTGGTACAAAACGGTACAAAACTTTGGCATAGAAAAAAGTTCACAATTCTAAAGTGTTACTACAGGCTAATGGAGGTCTCAAAGGATGTGTTTGCAGCGTGAAAGGGGGTTACACTATATTATAGGCTTTTCATTCTTTATTTCTAGGTCACTTGTTGGCTGGGAGGGCAAATAAAAAGAAAGGTATTGGTCGAAAAAACTATGGTTATAGAAAACACTAGCAGTCCTGGTATATAACTATATTCGTTATTAATTTAAAACCTCACACATTGGTGGTCACATGGTCTATATTATATAGAGATTCTTTAGTATGGTTTGCCGGTGATGGGAAACTTGGGGTTTGAATTCTGGCAGGGCGTACTAAAGAGTGTTTTATTTAATGGATTCTCACTCTCACTCCACACAACTGCAGTTGCAGAGTCACGTATACTGACCGGGTCGTCATTTGTTTATATTGCACCAACGCAAAGAGGTTTATCTTTTTAAACATGATCCACACGAAACCACGTATTTTATTATTATTACGGATGTAGAACGGGCAAATACCTCTCCCGCTTGTCTCCTGTTCTCCTAATACCATGCTAGTCCCGACCATATTTCATTAATATTATCGCGGTAAATAACAAATAGCGCGCGCGCGCGTCCTCTACGTAGGCATGCGCACAAATAATTAATGTGTGTTTGGTTATTTGTACCGTCTAGTGACAGAGCTGACTATTAGTTGCTTAGCTTGGTGGAATCTAAACAAACCTATATTGTTGTTGAGGTGAGACGTGAAAGAGAATAACGGCTTACAGCTATGTTGTGGAGTCACGACTGAGCACACGGTCTCGTATTTGTTGTAAAAAAAACCATAATTTTGTAGTCTAATTATTATTATTATTATTATTTACTATTATTTAGCACCGCGTCTTACTACCCTTTCGGGTTATATGCTTTAAGTACTAATTATGCTAATGAATTAGGAATTGGGAAGGTTGAATTAGAGGTAGTGAACGCGCATTTGCGTGGAGGGAGAGTGGAAAACGATTTAAGAAAAACCACCCTCCGTTCACCAGACCGAGATTCGAACCTCGATCTCCCTGTCCTCAGCAGTCGAGCTCAACACGACTAGCGCGTTAGCCAACTACATCACCGAGGCGGGTTGTAATCTAATTGATTATGCATTGTGACAGTACGGAAGAGGTAAAGCTTGAGAAATATGTGTTTATATGATAGTAGCGAACCACGTGTCATACCAAAACGAAATAAAAATACGTTTCTGCTTTCTCTTTTCTACTTCCACTACAGTATGTTCACCATAGCTTTTTACCTGAATGACGGTTGAAAAATCATATGTTTAAGATTTGGTTTGCCAAAACTTGTACAAGATCGTTGTTTAGTTATAAATTATAAGTTCTTTAATCACATGTTATATTTTACATCTAAAATATCGTAAACCGTTTTATCACACTATTTCATTACTTTTAATACATTTCTATTATCCAATCCGAAACAATATTTTAAATATAATTAAAAGTACTTATTATTCATTTTGGAATGTTATCGATAGTGTGTAATATAGTACCTACATTAATATTTTTTAATACAGACATTGTATTTACTTGGAAAAGAGAAAATACTTGCCATTTTTTAAATAAATATTAAATTATGTTATGATTATTTTATCATATTTCGAAATATTGAACTGAATAAAACGATAAATAAGCTTTGTGCCCCCCTCCCCCAGATAAATATAAATAATATTGGCCTAAATTACTGTGGTTAGCTATCACATTCCTACATTATCTGTTTTCATAACAGCTATCCAAAGTGACATGTCAGCTCTTGGCGTAGGGATACACTAGGAACTATTTCTAGTAACTTTTTGAGCTGCCATTCAAGTAAGCTCGAGTGGTGAATGTAGTGTACTTTAAACACCCGCACGCACCTCCTCGTTTTGCGGTGCAGTAGTGTTTTGTTTCTAACGTCTCACAAAGTACAACTACAGTTGCCCCATGGCTTCTTTGGTGCTGACTGACAGCTCACAGCTGACTTCTGACAGTCAACATTTAGGTATACACTTAAATTTTGACCGTCAGAAGTGACAGCTGCTAAACACATGTTTTTGCAGATCATATGGTTCGGCGTAGGGATACATAATATTGGTCTGGTAGCTTTTCAAAGCTGTCAAGCTGTCAGCTGTGAGCTGTCAGTCAGCACCAAAGAAGCCATGGGGCTACTGTACCTTTCCTTGAAGAACCTTTTAGATACCTGCTACACCATTGAGCACGAGTACAAAGGCGCTATTCCACGCCCAGTCTAATCTGGTTACAAGGAAAACGGGATGGTCGTGGTTTGAATTCCGGCCGGATAATTTAAGTTTTTTTTCCTAGGTAGTTCACTACTCTTCCTTCACGGCACTGTTGGGTACATTTCCTCTGATTTATACCTTCCTTCTTTCTTAACTTATTAATATTATATGAATATTTTGGTCGAGTACAGCTAGCTAGACAACAAAAAAACATTTTTAGGTAATATTAAAAAAAAATCCTTCACTAACCAAAGCTCACCACAATATTTAGCTTCCAGCTGTCTAAATTGAGAGCATCCTTCAAGCGTGATAACAGTAGTACACATTTCATGACGCAAATAAATAAACACAGTAATTTTTGTAACTGTCAAAATAAGTTATTTATATGGCAATCCAACCATTGTTAGGTTTTATAGTGCCATAGTTAGTGTAAGCCACCTTTACTTAATTTTACAGAGTGATATGAGCTCCGTAGCACATCCTTAACACTTCTTTATGATGTCGACTGTCAAAAACAAGCCTCCAGGCTTGCGTGAGCGTTCACAAAGAATTGTTCAAATATATTTCGGTTACTTCAAAGCAAGCTTGCCCCAAATAAAATTAATAATCCTCTAGACTAATTAATTGTTTTGTAAAAACTAAGTACATATAAGCAAACAAGACTTATCTTCTTGAAAACGTTACCAGATACTGCACGATTTTGTACGTGGATATTTTAAGTTTGTACAATATAGTTAGGCTATTTTTGTAGGGCACGCGGACTAAACTCAAGGTTCGTCTAGTTTGTTTTTCCACTGACGGGAAATTCAAGCCTCGAATCCCATTTGGTGGTGCTCAGGGTGTTTTTTATTCAACGTTTTCCTTCCTGGCCTCCCCGCAAATGTGGGTATATTTTAAAATAAATTTAATCTTCCTCATCCTTGTTTTATTAGTATAATTAAAATGCATTCGCCCGGATGGTTATTAAGATGCGGTGAGATGAAAAAATACTCTTAAGTCTATGCTTTAGGAATTACGAAGGTAAAGTGTAGATGAAGCGTATCTGCATTCACGTGGTTGTGGGGTAGAAAACCACTTAGGAAAAACCACCTTTTGTACACCCAGATGGGATAAGAACCCAGACCCTTCACATCACCAGAAAAACGGATTATATGAATATTAAATTTAATTTGCGTGCCCATCGATGTAGGTAAAAAAAATACTAACGAATATAAAATATTTCTACACCACTCAAGAACGTATTCCCAAAAAATTGGACACCAAGTCTTGTTTTCTTATCGATTGTGTGACTTTCTTTAACAAAGTGTACCATTTCCGCTTCATTGTTGGATTTTCTGTGACTCTGAGGACTTATGCGCAGACTAGCGCAGTAACATTTTCCCACCAGGGTTGACTTCTGGGAATAGTTGCATTGACAAATTCCACCTCGAGTCCAGGGACTTCCAAAATGCGTCCTCCGGATAATCTACATCAAACTTTTTGTGTGCAGCAAGTAACAATTTTTATTTTTTAGCCTATATAATTAAGAGATAATGTCAAGTCCTTATCTCAGCCGGTAGAACGTCTACTTTTTGAGTTTACGGTCCTTGGTTTGATTCCCAGCATGCCCGAATCATTGATTAAATTGAGGATTACTCTGAACTAACGTCTGGGGGACTGGGTGTTGTATCCGTGGTAGAATTAATTTAGCTTGTGTGGCATGTACTTATTGATCTATTATCACTCCATTTAAATATCCTATATAAAATAAAGATATTTATAACAAGTCCAAGTATTATAATATTTTTTACTTAGGCCTATGAATAAAATATTTTAATAGCTTACTTTAAAAAAAAGGTTTTGTTATATTGTACTTAGTTTAAATAAGTAAAACTATTCGTTATTTCCAGGTGAAAAAGCTTTCAATAAATACAAAAATTACAAGAGCTTATAATATTTGCTTGAATCCAAAAATGTGTATATGTTTGTGATCAAATGTTTAGTTATAAAATCGACACGTCATCCTAAAAGGTTGGGAGCCCCTGTTGCAGTAGTATAACCTTAGCAAGAGCCTGTTATTATCTACCAATGTTTAAAGAAAATGTACCCGGAATTTATGTGGAGGGAAAGGGAGAAACGGTTTGGGTAAAACCGCCACGAGTACACACAAAAGGAATTTTAACCCCTGCCTCCACCGTCATCGGCGAACCAAACAAGTCGAGCATGACGTCTTTGTCCAAGTACCCACTCACCGATATGAGTGCCGTGGGTTTTAATATCCTGAATTAAGAGCTAAATTATATATTTCTCTATCTCATGACGAATTCAGTCGCCCAGTCTAATTGTCGTCCTCGTTGCTGGCACTTGTGGCGGTATTTCAAACACTGTATCTTAAAACTACTAACCTACATCCGTGGTGAAGATGCTATCTATCACTTCTTCGTGCGCTTTCTGGCTCTCGTAGCCTTCTCGAGCCTCGACCGAGACACGACTATCACTACCACCAACATCAAAACATCACATATTAGCTTCTATATAGACACATTTATAACATAGCAGTTAGTGGTTTTTTATCGCCGCGTCTTACTACCTTTTCAGGTTATCCGCATGTATGATAATTAATCTAATATTGTAGAGATGAGGAAGGAATAATTTTAGAGGTATTAAACTCGCATTTGTGTGGAAGGAGAGTGAGAAACAATTTAGGAAAAACCACCCCCAGTAGACCCAAGTTGGATTTGAACCCTGATCTCCCCATATTCAAAACAAGAGTGACGCCTAAGACCATTCGGCCACTGAAGCGGGTTGCTATAAAACAAAACTATCGTACTCTCCAAGTTGGCTGACATTAAGTTAGTTAAGCGAACGTATAGTTGATCGACAGCTCACATCAGCGATCACGCGTACTAATCGTCAAATTAGTATATTCTGTTTACCATTGACCGTAAGGTCGGGGTTAGCATCCTGGCCGAGTGTTTTGAGTTTTTTTTTATTTCTCAAAGAGAAAAAAAAAAAGAGTTTGCTGGTTGACAGCATTGGTGAAGATTTTTATTTCTCAAAGAGAAAAAAAAAAGAGTTTGCTGGTTGACAGCATTGGTGAAGCCAGGGGGATATGTGGGGGTGCAGCTGCACCCCAAATGCCACTGAGAGTTTATTTTATAAATATACCATAAAGGAAATTTTGAACCTGAAAATACCTGTGTCGGTAGCAATGAGAAGCTGCGTCACGTGAGTATGTAACTTGTATGTAAGTCCATGCGTCGTGTGGTAATAATGTTTGTACTTGATGGCCAGACTTCAGGCAGGAAGAGAGAAGCAAAATGCATCCTTAATTAAATAAAAATCTTCATTAAAAAATGGGCGTTATGTGGGAAAATACAGTAACTTTGTGTTTTGACGTTGTTATTACCATGATGGGTGATTGCAAGCAAGGTCGTAGCCAGCCGATAATTTCAGGGGGAGGGAGGGAGGGATGGGCACATTCCCCAATTGCCGGGGGCTAGACAAAATTCTAAATGATAAACAGTTATAGAAGCTATCTGAAGTGTTTTTTTTACGGCAACATAACCCCCTAACTGCCGGAGGTTAGGACACATTCTAAATATTAAACACCTTTATAAGCTATCTGAAGTGTTTTTAGGGCAACATAGCCCACTAACTGCCAGACGCTTGGACAAATTCTAAATATTAAACACCTTTATAAGCTATCTGAAGTGAGACTAGGACAAATTCTAAATATTAAACACCTCTAGAAGCTATCAGAAGTTTTTTTTGTGGTAACACAGCCCCCTAATTTGTACCTGTACCTTAATTTTGATATTGTTTTAACCGTAAATAAAGCCATATATATATTTTGTTCATAAAAGTTTAGGTGGGGGGTTGAACTGAGTTGGCTGAAGCCTAACTTGGTCAGTACTTATGCACCACGCAAAAATAACTCCTTGGTCTTATGATTATCATTCGGCTCATTTATAGTCTTATTGAAAGCATCCCAAACTGACTGTGTTTAAGGATCTGGTTAAAGCAACTGATTCCAAACTGAAAACGTTAAAGTCATCGTCAGACACAAGGTGAGCCTGCCGTGTTGAGGCTGTTCGTTATTTGTCCCAGGTAGTTATTGAAGTAATTAAAAAAAGACTGTAGTACGTAGAAAATACAGCTGACGCTAAAGTAAGAGGCACAGGCAAAGGGATATTGCTGAAAATACAATAGTTTAACTTTACAGTGAGTTTAGAAATAAAGGATAAAGTATTCTACAGATTAAGGCTTCTGCAGAAAAAAAAAATCATTTCAATATCAGAAACAAGAAAAAGACAAGTCATTTTATTTTTGGATGAAAGTCCTGACACAGCTATTACTAACACTACCAAGAAAGACGAAACCAAGCTCTCCATTTACTACCTTGTTTTATACTCTCTTATAAGGCTTGAACTTAAGGTTTTCACAGGAAACAAAACAGGTAATCAGCAGTGTAGCGAAAATAACTAAACTCAAACTTGATGGATGCTCAGCAAATGGCATCCAGCTCTTGAGTAATAACTTCATTTTAAATACTTCGGATTTGGTAGATGAAATTAGTCTTTTGAGAAATAAGTGGGTGCAAACCTCCCACCCACCAATGTGCATATCTGGCTTAAGATTATTATTATTATTATCACCGCTTCTTACTACATTATTATTATTATTATTATTATTATTATTATTATTATTAGCACCGCTTCTTAATACCCGTTCGGGTTATACGTGCTTACGCTAATGTGTAATGGTAGGGTGATTGAGAGATGAAATGGAGGACCTACAGTTTAACGTGGAATCCGAACCACGGTGGAGGCCTGGCATTCCCCACATTCACAAGTTGTGATTAATACACGTCTTGTCAGAGGAGAAGGAAGGGTTTGGCAATCTGGCTTAAGACTTTGGCAGAGTTCGACAGGGGGAAGACTTACAAAAGCTTTGCTTGTCTCCCCAGATAGTTTTCAGTCAGTCATCCCAGTTACAATCTGCTCGTGTGAAAGGAGCTTCTCAAAATTGATCAATTCAAAATCAAAACTGCGTTTGACAATGAAGCAAGCCAGACTTAATTCTCTGATGGTCCCATTTATTGAGCAGGACTTGATTATGAAAACAAAATTGAAGATGTTATTGATGACTTTAAAAAGATGGCACCTTTTTTCAGGAGAATGGCACTGTAAACGTTACACTATTTTACTTTACTAATTACGGTTTATATAATAAGTTTATTGTTGAAGGAACTTCTTAAACTCTTCAATAAAATTATCAATTTTGATTTTCTTACAATAAAAATATATAGTTTTTGTGATTTTAAAAAAAGAAGCAAGGTTTTATTTAAAAAAAACTATAGGTAAAATTGGAGCAATATGTCTTAATTTTTCTGTCATACCTACTCTTAGGCCATTAGTCAAATATAAAAAAAAAAATTGGGAAGAAAACAAGTTAGCAGACCATCAATAAAAAATTAAACCATGAACAGGGCAAGTATATTAGTGAATGTGAGGAATGCCAGGCCTCCACCGTGGTTCGGATTCCACGTTAAACTGTAGGCTCTCCATTTCATATCACAATCACCCTGCCATTACACATTAGCGTAAGTGCGTATAACCCGAACGGGTAGTAAGACGTGGTGCTAATAATAATAATAATAATAATAATAATAATAATAGCTTAATAATAATAATAATACGTATATTAGATTAATTCGAGAAGGGGTGTTAAGATACTTCCTGGACTCTGAGGCTGGATGATATCTATTTTTAATTGATATAGCCTTATCATTTTTTAGACCGCACCCCATTGCCAGAATACGCTTATGACTGACTGACAGTAATTTAGTTGGCTGGCAGTAAGCTAGTTGAATGAACTGATAATTGGCTGGCAGTAAACTAGTTGAATGAATTGATACTGAAACTTGCACAGAATATAAGAAAGGATCCGAGGAAAAAACAACACTTGGACTTTAAATTAGTATTGGTCAAATCGTTGCGGTCGAATCATTCTTGCTCTATTTTTTTAATCTCTGTCTCTCTCTCTCTCTAGCCTGTCAGTCTAAAATATTAATTCAATAGGTTGGGAGTCTACTTACTACTCTAACTCTCTCAGACTTACATTTGTTTTGAGTATTTAACCTTTACTTCCTTTACAAAGGTTTTATCAACAAACCACAAACAAACCACGTTAGTCGAGGATAGTACGCCTAATACTACACACCGAGCCATAAACGCCTGGAGATAGCACGCCTAATACCACATATCTAGCCATAAACATCTGGATATTTATTTATTTAGTAGAAGAACGAATCCGTATACAGATAGTAGGCTAAATATCATGGTTTGCACCACCCAAAATAGAACAAAGGTCTGATAAACTTGTGGCCAATCATTCTAACACCTAGTCACGGTAACACATATATAAATTATATAAACATTAGATATGATTGTAGGCCTATATTTAATTTCACCACATCTTAGTATTCGGGTTATACGCATTCATTAATTACGCTAATAGAACAGGAACAAGTAAGGTAGACTTTTAGAGGAAATTTACCCGCACTTACGTGGAAGAAAAGTGGGAAACCATTCAATAAAGAAACACCCTCAGCATTTCCAGTCAGAACTCGAACCCCGATCTCCCAGTCACCAGGAATCCAGTCTAACGCGAGAGTGACGCATTAAACCTTACTACCACTGATCCGAGTAGCATTGTATTGAAAGGAGTTATCTTTAAAATAAAATACAGACAAGCATTCGTGAAATACATCGGTCATTCAATACTCGGAAATAAAAATGAGCCTGCCAAGAAATTACGTATAGGCCCATAAGGAGAGAAAGACCGTAAAAAAGGGAGGCTGGCATTCAAACCCAACAGTTTCCCCGTTAATTGTTACTTAATGTATGTTTTTTTTTTGGCTTAAAAAAAGTCCTTTTACGTTGTCACACTCACAACTGACAAGCCAGTTGGATTCCGTCCGCGTCCGAATGATTTGTGGGCATATGTGCGTGCTCACTCGTAAGCATACCCTTGGCAGTTTCCGTGATATTCATTATGTCGAGGGTTGGACAAGTTTGTGGGTTTAAGGGGGTAGGAGGGACAAATGAATGGCTCTTGAGCGCTTCCCCTCCACTACTTCGCCGCTCCCACACTCTCATTGCTTTGCTCAAATCAACATACTCTCATCTCGAAACTTACCCCCTCCTTCCGCCTTTCAAATGTCAGCTTCAAACATTAGCTTCGAGCCAAAATGTCTTCTTCCCCACCCCACCCCGCACCTCTTCTATTTCTCCTGTCATCGTCTTTCGCTAGCAGCTGTCTTTTCTCTCGCTTGACACGCCCACTAAAAAAATAATGGAAAGAAAGAGGGAATGAAAAGCAAAGAGGAGTAAGAAAAAACATCTTAGTAGTTACTTCTATATGGTACCATGGTCTTGTCATTTTCCAAGCGGGAAAATAATTTCTTGATGGCTATGCCACGTTACAAATGCCTTTTACTTTGATACGATATTGATTATTTTGTCTACCACACAGCGCTAGTGTATTAAACAACATTGTTTATTTCAACGTTTTCGTCACCTATTCTCTTAACTCGAGGTTGACAGGTAGTTGACAGGTATCTTTTTTTCCTATATATAGCTTATACTTTTTACCTCTTTCGACGTGACTGTTTACATCCCTATCTTTTCTTCTTGGAGAAGTGTTATTACGGACTGTTTCATTTTCATCTTTCACATTTTCGTATCATTCACTGAAGAGGTCGTGTCTTTAAGAAGTTGTTTTGTATTATTTTCTCTTTGTGGTGTGTTTGGCGGCCATTATGGTTCTCGTCATTTTGGTTGCTGTTTGTTTTGATACAGAGACAAGACACTGTGTTGTGCTTGTCTGCTAACATCACGTCCAATGTTGTACGCCCACCACCCCATTCAACCCTCTTGTCCATTGTTTACAGGAGAAAAATAAAGGCTACTATATGATGCGTTTGTTTATTTAGTTCTTGCTAGAAACGAAAATGCTTATCTTGATACCCCCCCCCCCCTCCCCGAATGTTAGTTAATGTTTAGTGTGGTTTTTAACGGGGTTTTTTAAATCGAAAATCACCGTTACGGTAAAACAAGTGGTCAACCACGCTTTCTACTGTTGACAGATGGCTTGGAACTTCCACAATCTTAGAGAACCTTAGTTCAATTTCAGGCTGTCGGCTACTGACTAACATAATATTTGCTATTTGTATACGAGTTCATCCTTCTACCCAAATAGTAAATATCTGGGTAAATATCTAGGTGTGATGTTAGACAGGTTACCCTAGGTAAGGTTAGAGTTCTACTGTCCAATTAGTCACTATACAGATGCTAGGGATGGATCTGTTGTAAAGACGGACTGGACTAGGACAAGCTAGTATATAATTTATGTAGCCTACTGATGAAATAATGGGTGTATTAATAAAATACCCCAGTTAAAAGACTATATTAAGTAAAATTACATTTAAAAAATAAAATATTGCTACACTGAGCAAAACAAAAATTAAAATAATTTAACTTCTCCCATCGACACTGTAACAACCACATTTTCGACCACCTAGACCTGAGCACGCTATGTCTGACTCATTTGGTCTGGTGGTGGGAGGCTCAACTTTGTAATCATTGCCGTGTGTGTACTGAGGCTGGGTTCTACTAATTGGTTTCATGCTATCCTTGTGCACCAGAGTGTATATTTTCACTAAATTCCTCATCCCTACGCCATAAGTGTAACACATGCGGCTAGCCTGAATAGGGGGTGGGACGGGGTGCACCAAAAAACCTAATTCAATACATGGAGCAATTTTTTAAAAGTTTCTTGCTGTAAAGCCATAGTCGTGCTGTAAGATTGCGGTCGACCATGATAGGCCCATATTACAGACGTAGGAAAAAAATTTCTTAGCCACAGTCATTACTAACCGTCAAACCACTGAAAGAAAAGTTCGATCGGGTTCGCTGCCCCTTAAATATAACGCAGCTGTTGTCCTCACTCGCCCTTCATAGACCGCAAAATGGGCATCCCTCCTAAGCTTGGTTCATGACCAACAAATTAGAAAACATGTGCATCGGTGGGCGCGTGGTCTAGGGTGTTAATCTCGTTTGATTAGTTTTGAAGTCGACAGGGAGGTTGGATTTGAGTTCCGGCCTGCAGTACACATTTTTTCTTTTTCCAAAAAGGTTTCCCCACTTTCCCTCCAAGCAAATGCGGCTACATTTCATATAAATTCTTCTTTATTTCTCTCCACCCCATAAATGCAAATATGAGAATAGCCCAGATTTGGGGTAAGACATGATGAGCAATATAAAAACACTTAAGAAAAGAATCAACATGAACTAGTCCACCAAAGGCTGTGTGTTGAAGCAGTTATTCAAAACGTTGTTATTATTATTTATTATTATTAGCACCGCGTCTTACTACCCGTTCGGGTTATACGCACTTACGCTAATGTGTAATGGTAGGGTGATTGTGAGATGAAATGAAGGACCTACAGTTTAACGTGGAATCCGAACCACGGTGGAGGCCTGGCATTCCTCACATTCACAAGATGTCTTGTCTGAGGTAAAGGAAGGGTTTGGTAATCAGATAAATCTTTGCCGGGACCAAGGATTGAACAAAAACGTTGTTAGAAATTACCATATATTATATTCTTGTATACATACACACAGAAAAAATCTTTTAAACTAATCAGAAGGCAGCTAGTTCCCACTAGTTTAGATATTTGTTTGAAAATTTTATCTTGCGTATTTCTAAAATTAAATATCTATTTTAATTAACTAAAATAATTCTTGATTCATTTTATTTTTTAAGTAGCTCAAGTGCCCGGTGTCACCCGGAAGATTTTTAATTAATTAAAAATAATACACATAATTTTACCATTCTGGCTTTGAGGTGCATACTTTCGTGCCCAAGGGCCACTAATTTAAAAAATGTCAGTCCTTTACGTATAGTATATGCTGCGCAAGGCTCATAACAGACAGACAAACTTTTCATTTCATGAATATAGATGTTTTAATATTACCAATAAAGTGACTTGATGCTTTTAAAGTCCAAGCATTCATCGTCACAGGATTCTACTACCGGCATTTATGATTTGACTGGACGTGTCGTGTTAAATCTCAATTGCGAATCATTAAATATAGAAACATACTTAACGTGTAACGTGCATATAGAACACTCACGCGTATCGACTCTAATTTTTTTGATTGTGAACTAAGCTTTAATGCTTCTTAACATCCACCATATTTTATTAGGACAGAAGTAATGCGTCAAGGTGGATAGCCAGCCAGCCTTCTTTGTCAGAGTAGTAAATGGAACGAATCATTCAAGGCGTGGAACGAATACCAGAGCGAGGGGAATATGGTACCAATTTGCGTTACTTATTGTGTGTCAAGACTGTGTATACTTTGGTGTAACAATAGTGGCATTGAAGTTGATCATTGGCCTGTAAAGAACACTACTCTAGGTCTTTTTTAAAAAATAAATAGAATATTATAGTGAAATCCGTACGTGTGGTTACGTGTAAACAAAGTATTGGTCTCGTATTTGTCTGGGTTTGCTTATGAAAAGGAAGTCGGTATTTGAATCCCGGACTGGTGTGATTTTTTTTTGTTTAGTCAAATGGCATATTACTCTCCCTCCAGGCAAATGTGGATGCATTTTAATTTATACATTTATGAAATATTAATTTAAAAAAAAGAATATCCGAGTCTGTGGGCATGTGGTAAAAGGCGTCATTCTCATCTGTTTGGGTTTGCTGTTGACTGGGGAATTCAGGGTTTGAATTTCAGCCGGAGGTACTCTGGGGGAGTTTTTCTTATGTGGCTACCCACTGTCTCCATACAAATGTGGGTATATTTCTTAAACATTATACCCTCCTCCCCCACTCTGGTAGTATAAATATACAGATAGGCGGGATGGGCGGTAGGGCATGGAGCACGGGAAAGGTATATAGCCGGTTTATGATCCAAAGCTCTTGCAATACTGTACATTGATGATGTATTGAATTCAATATCAATTTATTCTGCGCTACTTTTAATAAACGATTCTGATGACGCAGGTCGTTCTCCCCTATCTCATTCTCTTCCCCGCCCTCCCCTGTCTCATTGCATTACTCAAAAAGTGGAAAGGGGGGGGGGGCCTTCAGCAAATAAATTATAATTGCAACGAGAGATTTCGGCTCTATTAATATTAATGTCATAAGCTATCGCGGCCGAATCACGGGCTAGCACAAGAGAGTTTACGATATTCCAACACGCTTATAGTAGTTAGTGCATCTGCCCGGTGAGTTCAAGAGCCCGGGTTTGATTCCCGATAGCGTAAATAAATGTATTTTCAGTTAAATCGGTGGCTCTCTTTTCACAGTAATAAGCGTACAACAAGACTAGATGAGCTTAACGTTTCATCTGCGTTGCCACTGGTGCGGGTTGGTTGGTGTCATCAGTCCTTCCCTTAATTTTTTTAAAATTGTTTCCAGCTGTGATCACGCTATCTAAGACGTCTGAATCATTGTATACTGGATTGGTAGTGATGGAGAGATTGAGTATTGAATCCCTACTGGTGTGTTCTCACATATCTCATACGGCTTATCAATGTGAATTTTCCCATGCTCACTCAACACTAATATGGATGAGCTTCCTCTAAATACTCTCCTCCTCCATACCCCTTGGATTAAATATCTAATAGCCCTTGTGTGTTAAACGTACTTATAGTAACTTGTGTATATTTTTTCTAAAACGACATTTCCCTGCCCCGCTTAGTTTCACTTAAAAGTGAGTCTCAAGTGAATTAAATGCAAACTCATCTTGTTTGTATGATCGGTGACGCAAAGATCTGCACTTGAACTTCGTAAGGGTGTTCTAAAGGTTGTTATCGCTAAAGAGTTTCTCACCCTCTCTCTCTCTCCACGCAAACACCAGGTACAGTTCCTTTAAATCCTACCTTCCTCATCCCTACCCCACTAGCGCAATTAAATGCGTATAGCTCTACTGGGAGTGAGACAAGGAGGAAATAAACCTTCACGGTGGGCGTGACTTTCAAGGTTATTGAACAAGACTGTTAATAAGAGAAGCGTATAACCCGAACGTTAAGTAAACCGAGGTGTTAAAAAATAATGTTAATCAGAGAGGAGAAGGGATGATTGGTGGGAATAAGGGGATGGTAGAGGGATGGGGGTTAATCTACTTTGTCCTAGAACCCGACATATATTCCGCATATATTATGATCTTTCAAAATGTCGTGAGAGTGACAAATTTTATTTTCCTCGGGCCTCAAGTTTAGGAGCTTGGTAGGGAAGATGGTGCTTTCTTCTTCCTGTCATCCTACCATTTCTACCCCCCTTCCAAAATTTATTTTTCTTCTGACCAAATATTTGGGCCTTCCATTCCAAGTTTTTTCATACACCCTCCAAACAATTTTTACTTCTTGCAACAGTTATATCACGTGGACTAAGAGTCTAACACCTGTCCTCGTGACCAGTTGTAACGGACACACATAAGATTATTCTCATGATGATTTGACTATTAGGTTCTTAAAGTGATCTTACTATAATATCTGCATACACAGGCGATCTATGGTATAAATAATAAACTAAAATAATCTAGTACGCTTTCCAAATATCGAACTAATGATCATCGAACAATAAGATGTCTTCAACCAGTGAGCCGCAGAGTCTGGTTTACAGTGACGTAGTGTAGTGTACACAATGGCTAATTGTGTGTGTGTGTCATTTCCAGTGGAACAGCTGGTACTCGTCCTAGATAGCACAACGGCATTCACCTCCTAGGAATACCCCCTGCTTCTGGCTGTCATCAAAATAACAAACTAAATTGAAAACTTACAGCCAGTTAAAAGAGATTTAGCGAATATATTTTTTATAAACTGTCAAAGAGGGAAAGAGAAGAAAAACACACTTGACCGAGTGATCTCACGTATTAAGGAGGCCTCTTTCCTGAAAGTAGTAATCCTCATGCTTATAGGCTATATGTCTTTTCTATGGGAACTGCAGTTTTGACGCTTCAGAACGACAACAAAACAAAAATCTCAAATAGTTTAGAAAGCTATGACTGTATGTGTTAAAGGAAGGTTGTATATACTGTAGTTTCCTATATAATTCAAATCACCTTAGCTTAATCATAGATCTGCGGTAATTTACCTAAAACGTCGTTGAAAATGAGAACATTTAACTTATCCCGTGCATTCTTTAGTTTGTTCAATTCAAAAAATATTGATATATTTAAACTACATTTTAGGGTCAACCACAATATTTTGAAAAAACGTAAAACCTTTTAAATATTGAGAGACAGCTGAACGTTTGCAAAGAACTTCAATGCTCCAGAATGTTGATTTACCAATGACCGCATCATGTTCGTTCCGTATCATTGATTAGATTAATAGTCTACAAGCAAGTCTTGAATTGTTTTTAACAGTTTATTTTGTTGTTGTAAAAAACATGTATTCTATTGATTGATTAACTTTTGTTTTGTAATGAACATTGTTGTGAACATTGCGTGACTTTTTAATCTGTATAAAAACTACTTAAACGTATTTAATGAGGTTTATTGAGGCTTTAATGATAAATTGTTAAATATTGAATGATAATTATTTACTTATTCACTCATTGACATTATGAACTCGTAAGTTGATTGCCACATTTACAAAAGTACGCCAATTATCCCTATCTTGAGCTGACTATCCAGTCCACCTGATTACACCCAATCTCTTTAAGGTCCATTATAATGTTATCCTCCAATCTCCGTCGAGGTCTTCCAGTCCAAACCTGGATCACGGTTCCAGTTGCTTCCTCAATGAAAATATTAACCAAGGTTCCTAACATTTTTTTTTCATGGCCCAACATACGAGAATGTTCATGTCAGCAAAAGCACGAATATCACTGACATGGAATGGATACGTCACGGTCATGTGTAAATTAACCAACCCTAAGACACTCGTTGCGCTTGGCAGCCATCAACGGAGAAGGTCAAGGTATGAATCCCAGATGCGTGTCCTTGGGGTATTTCCCTCCGCAAATGGTTTACCCAATCTCTATCCATGCTGACGCGACTGCATTTCATATAAACTTTCCTCCTCTTACCTCTTAGATTAACTTGTGTGTTAAACATGCTAATTAAAAATAAAGGCCAACTAGAATGACCGTGTATCCAATGTTGAACACAATTTAAATATCTTAATGAAGGTATAAATAGTTTTTTTAGACAAGGTCGTAGTCACAAGCCTCTGCACCCTTTCGACATACGGCCCGTCCTAAAAACGTTGACCACAGATGACGTACAACTATTGAGATCACGAACAATGGGTCATAGACGATCTTTGACCTTTGACAAATAAAACAATTCCTTGAGATAAATTTTATAGTTAATCAACAAACTGAACTGTAGCTTGGGCACTATTAGGCCTAGCTCTACAAGGTCAGGGTTCGACTCTCTATCCCCCTCTTGTACCGCGTCTTAACTCCCTGTCCGAAATATTATTGCACACCAGTAGGGGGAAAGAGGAGGAAGGTACAATTTAGAATAAATTTAGGTTCACCTGAAAGATAGTAAACTATTTGATTAAAAAAACCATTTAAACCCGCTTCGATAGCCACGTGGTCTAAGGCGCTACTCTTGTCATAGACTTGGCTGCCAAAGATGTGGAGATCGGGGTTGGATCCCAGTCGGGTGTACTGAGAATGGGTTTTCCTAAATTATTGTTTCTCACTCTCTCTCTCCACGCAAATGTGGGTACATTTATTCTAAATTCTACCTTCCTTATCCCTAACACATGGGTGTAATTAGTACATAGTACCCGAACGGGTAGTAAGACGAGGGGTTAAAAAATAATTTAAGAATACACCTGGCAGATATTTGAAACCTGACCTCCCCGTCGTCACAGTCAAACCAAGACAAATTTGACTCCTTTGTTCCTTTGGTCCACCGTTTGCGAGTGTGTTTGATTATAACCAGATGCAGTTAGTTTTACCGTAGTAATAATAAATATTTTGCCTGTCATTCTCTCTTCATGCACACACACACACACACACACACACACACACACACACACACACACACACATTCTCTGACTCTGCTAATTATATGTGAGGTGACCTGGCGGTCTAGGGGTAAGGTGTCAGACTTCTATGCTGGCGGCCGGGGTTCAATCCTCGGTCCCGGCAAAGATTTATCTGATTACCAAACCTTTCCTTCACCTCTGACAAGACATCTTGTGAATGTGGGGAATGCCAGGTCTCCACCGTGGTTCGGAGTCCACGTTAAACTGTAGGTCCTTCATTTCATCTCACAATCACCCTACTATTACACATTAGCGTAAGTGCGTATAACCCGAACGGGTAGTAAGACGCGGTGCTAATAATAATAATAATAATAATAATAATAATAATAATAATAATAATAATAATATGTGAGCAGGGAAGTGGCAATACTCTCTTAACACATTAAGACGGGTTCCCTGGCCCCTCAGCTATGGGGTTGGGGTGACAGTAGCGGCCATGACATCCAGGTGAAAGCTAGCACAAGTATGTTGACCTGTTGGTCGTGGCAAGCGCACACTGAGGTATTGTTATGCTAAGCTGGGGCAGCCGTGATATTGCTAGTCAAGTGACACAAACCTACATTCTAGCAGGCTTTCAGCTACAAACCTCAGCTCTGGTCAAGAGCGTGGTAGGCTAAACCTATCTAACGCTTGCACCACTATTCTTCGAGTCCTGGCTGGATACGAATGATAGAGATCCATGTAGATCATGGGTCGACGACCCGTTGATTGTGATATTGTGGCAATCAGTCGATAGCTTTTTAAGAAAACTACATCTTCATTAAAAATCGAGTTTTTAGTCTTTTAAACTCTTAAATCTATCACGTGCTTTCAAATAATGAGTGTGACAAAAATAACCTTGATCACTCATAGTCAGTAATATTATAAGAAAATTAAATAGTTTGATATGAAAAAAGGTTACCTGGTGGTCTAGGGGTAAAGTGTCGGACTTCTGTGTTTGGGGTCCGGGGTTCAATCCTCGGTCCCAGCACAGATTTATCTGATTACCAAACCCTTCCTTCACCTCTGAAAATATGTGATTTAATCACAACTTGTGAATGTGAGGAATGCCAGGCCTCCACCGTGGTTTGGAGCCCACGTTAAACTGTATGTCCTCAATTTCATCTCACAATTACCCTACCATTACACATTAGCGTAAGTGCGTACAACCTGAATGGGTAGTAAAACGCGGCGCCAATATTAATAATATGAAAATAATGCGTTTTACATTTTATTTTTCTAGAAAGATACATATTTGAGGAAAAATTGAATCTAAGGAATACATATAATTTGTATAGAATAAATAAAAAGCCTAAGTAGAGTGGAGGAACAATTTATGATTGCAGGACCTTTGATAAATCGACCGAGGTCCAAAAAAAGGTTGCCGACCCCTAATGTAGAGCAATGGACGACTAGTCATTTTTGATCTCTCATTTACGAGTAGATACATTATCGCAATCGTGTGGAAATTTCCTCCCATGACATGAAGATCAATCTTGACGTCTATTGTGCTCCCGAACCCAAAAAATAAGCATGTCTTACAGTTATCTGTATATGTATTTGTGGCTACAGAAGAAACGGTTTGATGGGTTTTGTTCAAACTTGATATCTAGATGTTATATGGTCATACCTCAAGGCATTAAAAGTATATTTAAATATCAAATTAAAGGAAGTTTACTGATGCCTTCTTAGGAGGAAAACTTG
>CABFOW010000219.1:46831-90927 GCA_902141385.1 Timema californicum
TATATAAATGTTCTTGCTTGAACCTAGCCTGAAATCTTTTAAAGGCTGAAATATAAAACATATCTATCAAAACTTTAGTATCGTAATGTGTAAAGGTAGAAATCGTGATTTTTAATTCTAACCTTAGAAAAAAAGCCTAAATATCCTGAAAAAACTAATTTTTTTCTGTGATCCGTTTTATACCTATAAAACTCGCTTTGCTCGTTGTGAGCTCCGCCCCCAAACCCCCAATGAGTGTAAACTAATGTAATTCCAGCGTTATTTTGAACGCTGATTTATTTTTACAATTTTTTATTCTAGATATCCCATAATTGTGTCATATAATTAAAAAATGTGTGTAAATTGTGCAAAATTCCTAAAATAAAAGAATCTAGCTATGGTGAATCCGTTTTTTGATGGATCTTACCGCTTAGCCACAAGAGGCCTCCAAAGAAAGGTCCGCACCGACTTTAAAGTTGCGCTGCCATTTTGAATTTTTTTTCGGGGGTTAATTTTTTTTAAAAACTTTTTGGAATCTTACTGTCGGTTACAGGCTATACGCTATAAGTTTGCCAAATTTCAAGCTTCTAGCTCATTTGGAAGTGGGTAAACATTAATGTCAGTGAGTGAGTGAGTCAGCCATGTGACTTTATAGTAAGATGATAAGAAAAAACCGATACTATCCATTCAAACGGCAGCCTTGGCATAGAACAATCGCCAGTTTTGCATGTCCCTGATTAATACTGATTTTTGACAGTATTGCCTTTGACGGGGAGGTCAGCATTTTAATAAAAACTGCTTTTACTGAGATTTTTATGGAATAGTTCCCCATTTCCCTTTCATTTCATTGGTAGTACATTTCTTATAAATTCTACCGTCCTCCTGCCTAGATTATTAGTGAAACTAATTGCATATAGTCCAGATGGGTAGTAATACTTGGTGCAAATAAATAACCCAAAAAGTATTATAGGAAGTCACTGTAGGCTTATTACAGTTACAAAAGCTATAATACGAGCAATGTTTGATGTAGGGGACATATTTATACGTTGTCACTTAATGATCTGCGACTGTCACTTTTAACAGATAATATTATTACCATTAAATAATACTAGTAATATTATAGTAAAATGTTATTGCTGCTGGCCACTAATATATTTTTTTAAAAAGGTCAATATTGCCTTGTTCTTACTATGCGACATCTTTCTTTTAACTCTCATGTCTTCCTTGAGGACGTTGCTTAAGCCTACCTGTGACGTCATGGCATGTCTTGATGGGAGTTCCCATGTTTGTAAATTTACGTTAATTCAGCTATTTTTAAAGATATAACTTTGAAACAAAAACTATTAATTCTTAAATAATTCTAGAAGTAGTCATGCACTGTCAAAACATTGTTTTCATCTTGAAGTAGTTTTATTATAAAGCACCTACAGCTTAGGCTATTTGGCTTGGATATGAAAATGGCCTGTTGGAGTCTTCCTGCCAGGATGCACTTTAAAAATGTCCGTGGTAGCATATGTATATCTAGACTAGGAAACAGTAATTTTAAAAAGCAAGTCAAGATTTTCGAGGAACAGATAGTATAATGACTGTGTAAACTCGTCAGAGGAAGAGGGGAAGGGTTATTAGTAGATAAACAAGAGGCCCCACAGGCTGAACAGCTCATTTTCTTACCTCGCTTTCTATTTCTTACATTGGTGTCTAAATGTGATAGTGCTTACTGCTTACACTGCTTAGGTGCATCAGGTTACGATAAAACCCACCTCGCAAAATAGATTAGAAGTTACCAAGTTGGCAAATTCGTTAACATAACTTTCTGTCTCAGAGGCGATGTTTTATCGAGTTCAGTTAGCAAAAAATAAATAATAAATCTCAAGCAAGATCGAATCTTCTTCATTACTCACGGCATAAAAACCTGGAGAGGGACAGAAAGGTCAGATCAGAAATTCTAGGAGGTTAAAGCCAGAAGGAGCGATTCAGGCAAAGTGGGTAAAGCGGCTTTAGAAACACGCATAGAGAGCCTCGCTCAGCAAGTTTTAGGAATGAGGGGAAAAGGAGGTGCACAAGAGTCTTGCGGTCTCGTTTTCAAGCTTAGGAGTAGTATTCGCGGTTCAAAGAGTGAGAGGAGGGGAGTGAGGTTAGGGGGTGAATCAAGGAGGATACATATTGGATAGGAAAGTCCCCTCACGGGGAACCTTACATGACACAAAATATACTAGATCTATATTATGATGATGGTAGGAAGAACAGTAGTCTGCTAGTTAATAAAGTTACTAAAACAGTTTTAGTACGTCATTATATCAAATCATGTTATCTGTAGCTGCTACTTTTGATATATATTATCAATACCTATAAAATAACACTATTATAGTTAAATATAATCAATGTTGGCTGCAAATAAAATGGTTTGAATTTTCTAAACTGTTCTTCCGACACAAATATAAACACATATATAAATACGTCAATACAAATGTCCCGCACCTTTTCTTATTTGAATTTGTTTAACGGCGTCTTATTCCCTGTCTGGGTTGTTTAAATTCCAAGCTAATGGGCTTTGTTTGAGGAGAGTAGACTTTTTGAGGAAATATACTCGCATTAGCGTAAGTAAAGCGTGGTACACCGCTTGGTGAAAGAAACACTCTCAGTACACATGGACGTGATTCGAGACCGGTCTTTACGTCATCAGCAAAGCAAACTTTATGAGCTAAACGTTTAGTTCACGTACCAAACGATGACAGTCTAAAAACTCTAATTATATCAGCAAACGATTTACTTACCAATTTAACTTTAGAAAAACACATTGCGTGGTGATTTGTTTTAATTTATTTGAGATATTTTAACGTGCAATTTCTGAATCAACTTAAGCTGACTAAAATCTAGAACAGACACAACATCCAGCGTCCGGCCGTTAATACATCATTATGAAAGGGTAAATCCATATTTCGCATATGATAAAGTTTTTAGCCATATCAAAAATCGAACCCGGGACCTAAGAGCTCAGCAGACACTCTACTAAGCCTAGGTGTAAGACCATCGCACAGTCCCCTAGTCGCTAATGTCAATGGAAAAGAGCCACCAATGGGCACGCAGACCAAGCCGTCATTTTTGTATGGTTCTGATTTAACAGTGACAGGAAGGTTGTAGTTTGAATCCCAAATGGGTGTATTGAGGAGTTTTTCCTAAATGGTTTCCGAATCCACGCTTAAGAAATGCAAATTTAAAAAAAAGTAAATTATTACATGAAACGTAACCGAACATCTATAAGGCATTGAGTGTCGGATGCAACCGGTTATTTTTGTAATTTGTGACGTCAGTTAAGAATCATACGATGCAGACTTGTTTATCTTAAGACGGAAAGACAATGTTCTTAAGCAAGTTTGTTAAAAGTAGCTACACATTAAATAGTAACATTGGATTTATAAGGGTCGAGCTACCCACTTGCGGTCACGTGGTCTAAGGCGTCAGGTTCATAAACTCTAGAATTGACGGGGAGTTTTAGGTTCCCCTCTCAGCCGAGTGTACTGAAGAGTTGTTTTCTTCATGTGACTTTTC
This sequence comes from Timema californicum, assembly GCA_902141385.1. Taxonomy (NCBI): domain Eukaryota; kingdom Metazoa; phylum Arthropoda; class Insecta; order Phasmatodea; family Timematidae; genus Timema; species Timema californicum. Next base: position 50,360 of record CABFOW010000219.1, read on the forward strand.
ACTTCGGGTTTTCTTATTCTCTCTCCCCTCGAATATGGGTGCATTTAAACTAAGTTACCCACCCAAGTCCGGCAAAAAATTGGTTTTATTAATTTAACTTTTAAATTTTAACCTTTAACACTTAACAGCTCAAGTATCAGATAAGGAAGATTGAATTTGACTCATTTTTTTGGGGAGTCCCTCTCCAGTACTATATCTTCCAAGGATTGAACGCAGCATGGAAGTTAAAAGGGAGGTATGAAGAGGAAGAGGATGAGAATGGAGAAAGGAAAAGCGATGGATACGTGGACATCACAAAGCATACACCTAACTCGGGCGTTGGGGCTGGTAGGGAAGGGAGTGGGTGGAATAAGGGGTTTTAAAGAGAGAGAGAAAGAAGAGAGTTTTTTTAATTAAAAAAACAACATTTCCTCGATGTTCCTGTGTGAAACCCTTTTCCCCATTAGTGTTTTGTTAACTTTCACGCTCTTCTCCATGTGTGTGTTTTAGCTCAGATCCCAACTCAATTGTTTGTCTGTTATCAAGTGCACACGTACTGTATTCAACAATGCAATTAAATGTCAAAAGAAGTGTTTAAAAACATTAGTGAGCAAGAGAAAGAGAGTTCAACAAAAGGGTCCAATTACGCCTCTCTAACCCGGACAATTGCAAGCGTACTCTTCTAGTGACTCAAATAGTCAGTGGTGGGGTTAAATACATAACATATCTTCCTCACGATAAAGTCAAACAAACTATCCACGAAACTAGTCTACCCTGATACCCAGCCATTGGTAGTAAAGTAAAGCCGTTGAATGTACTGTATCTACTCAAAGAACACGGTAGAAAATGGACACAAGTATGTATGATTAATTTTAATTTAATTCCATAACGTCCTGCTAGAAAGCGCCAGTACAATGGGGGGCCTGGGGGGGAGAGGGTGTTGTGAGCATTAGCTTACATTCATCCTTCCTTTCGCCTGTCAGTTGGTAAGGGGGGTGGGGGTGGGGGAGAGAAATGAGAAGCTTAGTGCTCTTCAGATAAATATTTACTTTGATTGGAGAAAACACCAGAGACTCTGCTGGAGGGATGGTAATAATTAATTTTAAAAGATCAGTTTTTGTCACTGGACCGATAAATTCTTGGTTTATAATATGTAAGCCTACATTCAACGGTGATGTCACCAAGCAATTTTTTTTTAAGTAGGGCTGAGGGCCACCTTTCTCACCACTTTCAGAAGGTAATATGTTAGGTGACATCACATATGAATATCACCTGCTTCGGTGGCCGCATGGTCTAAGGCTTCACTCTCCCGATAGACTAGACTGCCGATGACACGGAGACCGGAGTTTGAATCCCTGTTAGGTTTACTGAGGATGGTTTTTCCTAAATTCTCTCTCGCTCGCTCTCCGCGCAAATGTGGGTAGTTTACCTCCAAAATGATTCCTTCCTCATGTCTACCCCATTTGAGAAGTTAGTACACATGCGTATAACCTAAATAGCTGTGATAAAAAGCAAACAAATATGATATACTAAAAATTATAAATAATAGCTTCAGCTATTTGATTCTTTTATTTAAATTAGTTGAAAAATTACACCTGAATACGGGAATTCAACCCGGGACCCTTGTCTTACTACGCCAATTCTCTACCACTGAGCTATCCAGTATTCGTCCCTTGTTAAATTCGCCCCTTGCCCAATATTGTATTGTATACTGGGCAGCATAACAGGCCTACCGAGCCGCAGATGGCTGTTCTAGCTTATAGCAAGAGATATTAATTGATCGCTTGTATGTAGCTGACGATTTCAACACATCTATCACAGACTCAGCCTTAAACTATGAGTGAAGAATTACCCCGACAATGGGACGAATCCTGGATAGCTCAGTGCCAGATTAATCACGTGCAAAGTCAAAAGTCCCGGGTTCATTTCGATCCGTACGCAGGAGTCATTTTTCAACTAACTTATATTAATTTAGAACAATTAATATTGCCACTCAAAAACATTTCAAAATTTTTCATTTTTAAAACCTAAGTAAAGTATTATATTTTACATTTTAGAATCGTTTAATCACCAAGGACGTTTGATAGCCAGATGAATTTGAAAAAAAAGTTAACCTTTATTTTTAGTGGTACAATTCGTTTACCCTAAATGTATTTACCTTTACTGACCAGACCATGGCCATATCTTATACCCTATACCATAATGGAGCGAATAAAATTAAGTTTGATAGCGTTCATGTTAAATGGAGTGTACATTCCCAACATTTAAGAAAGCTGTAATTAATTATATTCAATTTAAAAAGAGACGGGCATTTACAGACCGTCCAACTATGTGTGTTTGTTACATGAATAGATAATCTACTACCCCCGCTAGTGAGCACGCATACAAAGGCGACAGTCCCGTTTAAATATCCTCACTTAAGGTCATTCGACCATCAAAATCTTATTGTACAATTTTAGCAAGTGCATTAATACAAACTATAGACGGAGATGGCTATAAAATATCAATTTATAAATATCATGATGAAATATTGTTATTAAAATGTAATAGTTTGTATAATGTAGGCTTATATTGTAATTAATAATATTAATAATGCTAATATTAATATTATAAATATTTAATTGTGTAAACCTTGATGAATGTCTAGTTATACTAAATTTCAGCCCCATACATTAATTAATTTACCTAATAACAATGGTACGCAAAACGCATAGAATAGCAAGCTTGACCTAATCTAGCTCGTGAAATGTATTGATTTTAAATAATTGAATCACAATTATTCATTTATAGCTTAAATTATACACTCGTTAAAATTGTTCACTACAATTTTGATGGTCAAATGAGCCTTAACTATAATAATTATATAGTAATGAGAACGATACAATTTATCAGAAATGTATCCGCAGCTAGTAATACCACGTTCAGTACACCCAGCAAGGATTTGAGCCCCGACCTCTCCGTCAGCGTCAAACCAGACAAGAAGAGCTACGTCTGGCCCGCATGTGACCACCAATAAGAAGAGTATACTTTCTTTTGAAGATGAAACTTTGTGGCACTAGCTCCTTTTAAATGTTCATCATTTGGAGAGTAAACAAGAGAGTCTATATTTCGCTGGAGTACAGTAAGACACAATGACTGCCCTTGTTGAGGCTTCTAACGAGAACTCTTTTCATGACAATTGAGCGAGTCTTGGGAGAACAAGATACTAAAACACCGATGATTTTAAATACCAAAACCAGAAAAATATGTTTAGGGGGGAGAGAAAACCACTACTGACTTGACAACGGGGAGAGAGGCTGTAAAAAAAAGCTAGAAATGTGATGCTTGAGTCCTTGATCCCTTGATTCCTAGAATCCCTAGAATCTTATGATATTTGAGAGCTTCGTAAAAATTTCAATACTTAATATGAAGACCTTGACTTGATATATATAACAATTTCATAAAGGACTTAAACATACTCGTGTAATTGAGAGAATTAAAAAATCACACAAAAAGGACAAAATTGTTTTAATGTAGTTAATTTACTAAAAATGTGTTTTCTTTGTTGTTTATGACGTAATAGACACGACAAGCAAAATAGAATATGTCAGTGTCTACAAGCGTTAAACAACTCTTCTTTTAAATACAATTTTAAATATTTAAACTTAAACTTAAACTGTACATTTGTAAAGATTTGAGATTGGAAAGAAAATTTAAGATTCATATTCGAGAAATATACTATAACTCAACCCATCTTTTTCTAAAAAAATACCCAACAACAACGCAATAATAAATTATTATTAAGGACCTAAAGTTTAACGTGGAATCCGAACCACGTTGGAGCCCTGGCATTCCCCACATTAACAAGATGTCTTGTCAGAGGTGAAGGAAGGGTTTGGTAATCAGATAAATCTGTGCCGGGACCGAGGATTGAACCCCGGCTGCCAGCATGGAAGTCTGACACCTTACCCCTAGACCGCCAGGTCACCAATGATAAATTCCATTTGGATAACCATCTCTCAACACATCTTGCTGTGATTTGAACCTTGATCTCCACCGTCAACAGCATTACAGTAGATTGCTAGAATTGACACCTTTTACCATGTGACAGTCTTTAAATACATCAATAAATAAATGAAAAGTCGCTAATCGATGTTTTATATCGTTTCTGTAATCTTCGTACATTGACAATGCTTCGTATTAATTTTGGTAACCGCGTGGTCTTACGTGCTACTCTTGTGTTAGACTAGACTGCCGATAACGCGGAGATTGAGGATCGAATCTTGGTTGGGTGTACTGAGGATGGTTTTTTTCCAATGTGGTTTTACACTTTCCCTGCACGCAAATGAGGGTATGCTTTCTATAAATATAACCTTCTTTATACTTTAAACATTGGCGTAATTAATACATAAGCGTAAAACCCGAATGGGTAGTAAGACGTGGTGCTAAAATAATTGAAAGGGGAGGAGGAGGAGGAGATCATCGACTGTTCAGGGGAGAGGGGAGCGGGAAGAACAAAGACCTACTAATTTCCGACAGTGATAGAGGTAGTTAGCACTGGCTCAAGGCCTCATTAGGCTCTACACATCTCGAACGCCAGTGTTAGTTTACAAAGGCTACAAAGGTAGAGTCGGACCATCATTTATTGACACTTATCTAACGGGTTTTAAATAAACAAAAACCAATTCTAATGTATTAATATACTAAAGAAGTGTATTTTTCGAATAATAACATTAGAATTTCATAATAATGTCACTATTAATGGTAAATTTTTTAATATTGTCGCTATAAATGGTTGTACCATGAGAACGTTTGGAATGGGTCTGGTTTGGGACCCTAATGAAAACTACTTGCAACGATTCGCAAGTCTTGTTCCTCCATTTCCTCACAATTAACGTATCTCAGTTCGGGCGAACCACGAGCATTTCAAGTCGGTACCGAGCGGTATTTCCTTAATTAGCGACTAGAGGCTCATTATGGCTTGTGAGTAGCAGAAGCAACCACCAGACTAAACTTCTAATCTGGTTCTAATCAACTCTTCATTTCCGGGAATGTGTTCTAGTCCGTCTTCAATGAGTGCCTTTCAAATATCATAAGCCCATCGTTGTTCTGTTTCATTTTGGTTCAGTTAATTGAGTTGTTTTGTTTTAATTAGGGATACTTGAGTGCACTTTCTATACCAACTGATTATATTAGCACATGACTTAAAAACCAACGTAATTTTTGAGAAAACACAACGCCTAAACCCTTGTTCGTCAATTCATCACTGTTAAAGGGATAACCTCAATTTTAATCTAATGGTCTTTTTTTGGCTATGCAGGGGATCGAACCAAGGACTCCTGACTCAGTAAACAGTGAGTTGATGTGTCGGACGCTACATAATACGCTCTTGGCCACGTGGCCACCGATGTTTTTTTTAATAAACCAATGTTACCTTTGTGGATGAAAATATTAAAATCGACCAGCTTATGCTAAAACATTTTTTTGTTTTTGTATTAAACCCTAAATGACTATATTTACTTTTTTAATATAAAAAAGCAATTAAGGAAAAGAACAAAAGATCTAAAAAATATATGAGCGTGTTTTGAACTATAATTTATGACATCCATCGGATATAATTTGTGATTTTTTTGTTGTTGAAAGTACTTGTAGAAATGAAAGGAATTTATGAAAGGAAACTTACGGTATTATGATGAACGACAATTTACTATTTGTGAGTCAACTAGTTTTAAAACGGAACAAGGTGTCATAACAGATAGACTAGCGTTGTTGCCAAATAATGCTATATTATGTGTGTCTTTTTAGCATCGCGTTTTACTAACCGTTCGAGTTATAAGCTTATGTACTAATTACTCTAATGATTTTAATTATTATTAAGGTTACATTTAGAGGAATTGTACCCGCTTTTATATAGAAGGAGAGTGGAAAACCATTTTGGAGAAACCACCCTCGCTACACCCGACAAAGATTCGAATCTGGACTTCCCCGTCATCGGCAGTCTGGTATACTGCGAGAGTAGTGCCTTAAACCACGCAATCACCAAAGTGAGCTACAATATGTTATTAACAAATAAAATAAAACTGATCAAATTTATTTTGAAAACCATTATTTTTAAATAATGCAAGTTTATAAATTAAAATCCCCGTTCGAGCTATCTGCATTTAGCTACCTTAGTGAGGTAGACATTTTGAAAGTAGATTTTAGAAATGTATCCGCATTTGCTTTTAGAGAGCAATAAATTATTTTTTTAGACACTTTAAGTCAGCCCAACCTGGATAATAGTCCTGACCTCCTTGTCACCAGGAAACTGGGATATTAAAGTTTAATCCATTTGCCAACCAGTGAGAATTTTATGAAACTGTTAACTTATATTTAGTTCTTACACATTTTTTTAACCCAAATTATAATTATAATATTTTGTTTGGTGTGTATTACAATTTATTTCGTTGATCCGCGAAGGGCAAGGCCTTGCCGGGGGAAGGGAGGAAGCATTTCGAAAATATTATTTAAGTGAAATGTTATATTCGTTTTGATCTGGAAAAGAAAAGGTTGTAGGGGAATGGGATAGCTGGGGGTAAATATTGAGTGACGCAAACCACGACCGTCAGAAACAGGATAGAGAAAAAAGAAGAAGAAAAAAAGGAATCCGACGCTCATTAATCAGGATTGCATTGACATGAGGGAAGGGGGTGAGGGGTTTATACACGGTCCATGAACTGAACTTGTTGGCAGGAATCGAGTGGGAATTATCTCCCAACGGGGATCTCTATGCGCATGCGTGGATCTACTTGTTTGCGTGCCAGATAATTTGGAGATAGCCGCGCTTGCATTCATCCCTAACATGTTGGAAAAGGGGGAGGTGGGGAAATTATCGGCTGATTCAAACGAAAAACTCCCTTCAAATGAAACAGATTGCTTAAAATAAAGGCGTAAAATTATAAAGTACTCGTGGCTGCTTGTCACTAGGGAAATTAATTTCTTCCAACATCTGGATATTATCTTATTCACAACCATCCCTCCTATACAATGGCCGTTGATTCTTTTCAACTTTGTTTACCAATACGTAGCATTTGGAATACCCTTAAGAAGTTTCTTTTTATATTAGAAAATGTTTGTTATTTAAAAATATTGTCCATAACAAAATCGAGGTGAAAGATATAAAAATGTCCTTATAGAAGGTCTTACTTACATTTCCGGTTTTATAAATTAACTTAAAACTTAAATAATGCAAAGATGAAATTATTTCATTTTCAAGAACGTTTTGCGCGAAATCTCTCAGTTCTTGGTTCAACGTAAATGCTAATAAACATAGATTTAGCCATGCTCAAACAAATAAAGTATTTTTTTTAAAAAGCAAGGGCTTATCCAGGGCTTGTGTTCAAGAAGGAAGGGGGCATTGGTTTTCGTAAGACTCCGCCAGGTATTAATTTAATTAATAAAGATTTTAATTTTTAACTATTTTAATAACAATATAATTACTAGTTTATACAAATAATTTTAACAAACAATTATAATTATAAAAAAGAGGAATTGTAAGAAAAAATACAATACTGTGTTTTGATTAACAAATTTGTCATTTGAATATGGTACAAAAAACATTAAATCAAAATCCACTATAACCATAAAAGAAACAAAAATTTACACAGGTCTAAAATGTTTTAGTATTAGTAGAAAAAATATATATTTAAATACAAATACTTGGTTATCATATTAAACCTAATAATATAATTACTGGAAAGTTTTAGTTTTAAGCCACTTGCTTTTCTGCTAAGTTGAGTTATTCGCAAGGTCATGAAAGGGCGTGGGAGGTATATTATTTTTTCCAATGTATTTAGCACCACATCTTACTGCCCTTTTGGGTTATACGCCTAAATACTGATTACCCTAATGGGTGAGAAATTAGAAAGGTTGAATATAGAAGAAGTGCACCCTCATTTGTGTGGAGGGAGGGTGGAAACACATTTAGGGAAAACTACCCCAGTTCATCCGAGCGAGATTAGAACCTCAATCTCCCCGTCCTCGGCAGTCTAGATCAATACGAAACTAGCGCATTAGCTAACTACGCCACCTAGGTGGGTCAAGGTGTTAAAATAGGTCATATTTTATAACATAAATGTTTTTGATTATTTTTTATGTGGAGGCGGGTGTGGGGGATCGTCTCCCCCTGGATCTACCACTGCTTTTAACAGAACATTTTAAAATAGTGAAAGTTTGAGGGGTTTTGAAGCTTCAAGCCATTCACAAGATAAATGTTTGAGGATATTTCCCCATTAAAATAGGTGGTGCCCTTGAATAATTATATATCTAAAAAACTCTTAATTTCGACCTCAGGTTTGTTTTGATAAAAAAAGAATTGAGGACATTTTTTTTATTCATCCATTTTTAAAATCCTAATCATCACAAAGAAAATAATAATTGCATTTTCAGCTATTGTGATTTATTCTCTCTTACCGTGAGCAACTTTTTGTGTTATTTATTCCGACCTGTTCCTCTCCTCTCTCCGTTCCACCCTCCTATTTTTAAAAATTTCATCTCCCGTAGTTTTCAACTAACGAAGCAATTGTTTTGTTTTCTAGGACAAGCCTCTGTGTAAAGTACAGACAAGCCTCATTATTCATATTTTTTTGGGCTATTTTTGCTGAGGGAGGACTTTTAAAAAAAATAGAGGGGAAGGGGGAATCAATATCGGAAACTGCGACTAATTTGAAAACATAACAAATGAGATCACAGTTTTCTGGCCGTTGATTGAGAGGTATAGAGTAGAGAGGAGTTTTAATGCTCCCCTAATTACAACCCCATCCCCTACATAACCCAAGCCAATGTCCCTCTACCCCCCCTTAAAGTATTGACGGGTAACGGATGTTACGTCAAATGCGGATGACATCCTTCGTAGCATGTACGATTCGTTACGCCCCGTCCTCTGCAGTATCCGCAGTGATTGTTTTGTTCATTATTTTCGGGATGCGATTTACGTACACTTTCTAAACAAAAGGCCACTTCCCACTGGATATGTCATATTATTGATCAGACATGAGTCTTCGAGGGTTTGGCTCGATTCCGGATTGTACTGATAAAGATAGGTCTAGTGTAGATTTGTTCACAAGTTTTTCCTTCATCCATTTAATACACAACCACGTCTGAGAGCGTGCCGGACTTATAAATGGGCTGTAGGGGGAGCCGATTTTCTTTATTATTAACTTTTGGATGTCGTTATTTTAAAGTTGGCGCCCCGGTGTGACCATTGGATAGTCACTGTAGTATCATTGTTGTATCAAAAACTGATGATCTAAATATTGTTCACTCTCCTCATTTAACATGGGAGTGATGTGCGAATAACGACCGTGTTTTAATTTCCTGTTTTACGTACTGTGTACTAAGCCATTTTCTTGCCATATTAAGTATAATCAGAGGGATCTTTTTAAATAATTAGCGTGATCCCAATTTTGTTTAGAACCTTAGCCTTTGTTTGGACTATGAAAAACAAAAATGTACCTAAACACCGGATTGGGGGTTACTAGAATTTTTTCTTGAGCCTTAATTTTGTTATTGTTTGGACAGTAAAGAAGGCATTATTAATTTAAATTTTATCTGTCTTGTATACAATGTATAGAAGCTATGATTTTTGTATTTTTTAAGAATTAATTTTAAGCTAGAAGCAATTCTTGTTTAAATTTAATCTAATCTTATCTTTATCTCTATACTTTAGCTTTAACTAATATCTTAAGTTTTTATTAAAATTATTTGGAGTATTGAGGGGATGAGTGGGGGTAAGGGTTCCTCATTTGTTCCTCTTTATGTGTGCCGCTGCTCTACGTCACATTTTTAAAAAATATGAGTTTAATTTTGATACTATAGTGAGACTTAAGACGTTGTTACAGTAAACCTGGAAAGGCCATGGATAGTGGTTATTAGGTCGAACTGTCGTACCTCATCGTCTTTCATCGGTTCACATGTCCTACTACATCATTTCCCATCTTTTCAACTGTCCTACCACATAAACTACTATCGGTTCAGGTGTCATGCCTAAAAAATACTCTTTAGTTCATCCGTCCTATTCTTTGAAAAAAATGAAACTGGTTCGAATAATGTTTCAGTTCCATTGTCATAGTCTTACAATAATCAAGAAATCAAGCTGAATATAATAATAATAATGACTCATATGTGAGAGTTGTGGAAATACAAAGAGAAGTGCAAAAACGTGGGTTTTTTTCGGTTATTAATTAACGCTCCCTCCTTGCGTACATAATTAATGTGTCGTTTTCTTCTATGGTACTTCCGTTTTCTTTTACATGCGCGCGCAGTTAGACGTCACATAATTACTAACCACGACCATTTTTGTTTTAGATACGGGGAAACTTTAAGAAAAAGTAAAAGGTGGGAGGGGGAGTTGAAATTTTACTTCATGACGTAGTAGTTGGTAGGACCACCTGGTACTCGAAGCTGATTGGCTTAGAGCTCGTCACGTGACATACCCTCTCGCTCTGATTGGCTGTTGGCTTCCCCCTACCTCACCCAACCTACCCCAAGCTGACCACCTTTCCACGGTTTGTATGTGTGAGAAGTATGGGAGCAGCGCTGTGATTGGCTGTTATTTATATCACTGGCTGAGTACAATGCTTTCCCCTCCCCCTCCAAGTTTGACCCGCTTTTCCCTCTGATTATTTTCATGACGACATGGGGCTAGCGACCTGTTGTCCTCCTTCAATGCCGCAAAGGTTTATTTCTGGTCTTCTATGTGGCAATGGATTTTCCCTGATGACTGATGCCAGTTTGGTGGCTTGACAAGACAGGTATAGTTCACGACCTTGAATGATGTCGCAACCCTTCCCTTTTATGTGGCAATGGGTTTTCCCTGATGACTGGCACCAGTTTGGTGGCTTGACAAGACAGGAATAGAAAACGACCTTTAATGATGTCGCAACTCCCCCCTTCTATGTGGTAATGGGTTTTCACTGATGACTGGCACCAGTTTGGTGCCTAGACAAGATAGGAATAGAAAACGACCTTGAATGAGGTCGCAACCCTCCCCATCTATCCAGCAATGGGGTTTCCCTAATGACTGGCGCAAGTTTGGCGGCTCGACAGAGGCTAGACAGGAATAGATCACGACCTTAAAAACCATGAGCTAGTACATGAGGCTATTGACCCTGGAAACCCTCCCTCGGCAATGAGTTTTCCCGATGACATCATCGCACTTTCGCAACCTTGATGGCTCATACCTGTCGCCAAACTGGCGGTACTACAAATCAAGTAGAGACAGGAATAGATCACGACTTTGAATCATGTCGCAACCCTCCCCACCCCCTATGTTGTAATGGGTATTCCAGACATTACCATTGCAATGTCACAACCTCCTATTTAGTAATGGGGTTTTTACTGTTCTTGTTGCAACTAGTTATCGCAATGTCGCAACCCCATATGTGGTAATGGTTTTTTTCCCGGTAATGTCACAACTAGAAAGCATTGACACATTTCTGATTATGCACAATCAGCGCCTCGGAAGCCTTACGGTGATTTATAATCCTCAGTTAGGGGCTGCTATCACCACCCCAAAAGTATATGAAATCCACTGTTTGGTATCGTCCATCGACATGCGTGGATGTAAGTATCCGTCATGAACCGGAAGAGTAAGGTAGAAATGTTCCAGCGTTTACGTGGAGTGAGAGAGAGTAGAAAACCACCCCAGTTCACCCGAGTGAGATTAGAACTCACAACCTCTCACGTCATAACTAGATGAGTTAAACGTGGGCCAAACGTCTATATATTAATTATGATGTGCGAGAGGGATGATTAAGAAACTGTTCCGGAGGGAGAAATACCAACAGCTTACCCAGCAGGAATTTGATTTCTCCCGCCAGAATTAAATGAGGCTGACATTTAGACGATGTGCCCAAAAGGATTCGAACTCCGATATCTTTATCATCGCTTATGTCTGTTAAAATGGTCGTACTTCCTTCCGAGTGCACCCCTCATTTGCGAGAGTGAAAAAAGGGTTTGGCTAGTCGAGTAGATTTTTCGTCCAGGTAGAATGTGTACCAGAATTTGGTCGAGAAAACCCTACAAACAGTCTCATTGTTTAGATAACGTTTATAAATTAACTAAGTTTGGGTTAAGGTAAGGTGGCAAGTTCACATACACACAAACCCACATACGTTCATTTTTATTTATAAATTGTGTTGGTAGATTGCTACCCAAGGATAAAGTGAAAAAAGAAACAACCGTTTTATTTCTTGAACCACTTATACCAACAGAAAAAGTTTTAAATAAAATTATTGGTTGTACCGGGATGTATCATTATTTGCACCAGGTTGAAATGTGAAAACATATAGGTAGTTTATGAATCAAATAGCCAAATGTATACCAGCAATTGCGTTGGTTGAAATGTGAAAAGACAGGTACATTGTGTACCGGCATTTTGTTCGAGAAAACCCTACAAACAGTTTCACTGTTTAGATAACGTTTATAAATAAACAAAGTTTGGGTTAAGTAAAGTGGCAAGTTCACACACACACACACACAACACACACACAACACACACACAAACGCACACCCTCAGACGTTCATTTTTATTTATAAATTGTGACGGTATACTGCTACCCAAGGATAAAGTAAAAAAAAAGAAATAACTGTTTTATTCTTTGAGCAACTTATAACAACAGAAAAAAAGTTTTATTTAATATAATGTAATGTTCTCATCTATATTTTGTCGAAATAATATTGCTCTTACATTAATTCATATGTAATAGTGAGTTGAGTAAATTGAACTTATTGTCCGCAACTATATTTTGACGAAATAATATATAAATACATAAATTCATAAGTAATAACAGGGCTGAGAAATATATAAAATGTACTTGCACTTGTGTGAAGGCCAAGCGGGTAACCAGAAGCGATACTATCGACCTGGATATAATCTCCTCCTACCTCCCATGAAGTTAAACTTATCGGTATTTAGAACCGCGTCTTACTACCCGTCCGGGGCACAACCCATGGAAGATGAATGAGGAAACAAGCTTAAGTACACACGCACGACAGCGATTAGAACCCCGACCCCCTCCCGTCACCATTTATTTAGATAACATGTGGTAACCGTTGATACTCTTATTCCTTAAAAGATTTGGTTGTATATTAAATAATCATTTTCCGGACTGCACTCATTAACGAACACATAATATAAGAGTTTAATTTTGAATAGAAAAAATGACTACGCTATAATATTTATCATAATTAACACGTGTTTTTTTATAAACTTCAACTGTAGTGAACCAAGCTGGAAACTAATATCAAGCAAGCGCTGGTGGGGCCGTCCTCCCGACAAAAGCCCACCAACATTTGTTTTGTTTGATAACTACTGTCAGCTACTATACTGTAGATGATTAAGTACTAATTACGCTAACAGATTGATAATTGGGAGTGGAAAACCATAACTGTCAAAATATTCTAGTCGATAAAGATGGCGACCCAATTCGTCTCAGGAATGGTGAGTGGATCAGTGTTGATGACGAGAACAGCTGGCCGAGCTATTCTTGCGGGTGGTTGATCAGCAGGTAAAACACCCGACCATACAGAATGGAACCATGGGTTTGTTTTCAGCGCACGTCTTATGGTGGGCGTGTCCATCTTCAATCATCCAATCTCGAAGTCCCCAAACGATGAAGGCCAAACAGAAATTCCATAAAGAACTATGTGCCATGCACATGATGCAGCTTGATTTAAATGTTTTCAGAGATGAACAACCTTTGTCGTACATATCTACGACAGGTGTAGGCGTGTATTTGACTAGAAATTTTTCTTTTATGCTCCCTTGACGTAGACGGTTTTTGCACGCGTTGTGGCATGAGAGATGAGGGATTTGAGAAGGATGTAATCCACATCACCGGTATCCCAAGGAATACCGTGCAGATTGTTGACGATATAGTTGGTTCACTTTTTAGCGGTGGCTGAAAGTTCCTCGATAACGTATGGGGGTTTTAACACCCAATGTTGAATTAATGTACCGCGTAAAGATAAAACACTCAGTTCCTTGACGATAAACTCTTTGCTGTCATCGATGAAGCTCTGGAAATATACAATGACGTATATGATTTAAATGATGAGTGTAAGGGGCAGGAAGTCGCTTATATCAACTCCCATAATCGGTCACTACGTTTCTGCCCTTGTCGATGGTGATGATGTTGGCAAACTCCCCGTACTCAATACAGTTGATAATTTTGGTGAAAGCTCTGGTAAAGCTCACTTCATGCTCATAGAGCCATACCACGTCAAATCACAATGCAATGTCACGTAGGTGGACAGAATAGGTGTGAGATCGAAAACCATGAGATGATATTCCTTAGGGAAGGCTTCCCGTGTGATGTCGCTACCTTCGTTCATAAAATGAATACCCATTCCAGAAAACAGTGTGTGGTAGGACATTACATATTTGCCATTTGAAAATGGGGGTGTAATGGTTTCGACGGGATTTATTCCTCGTCCACGTACAGCGAGAAATGGTTCATGCCATAGGTTTGGAAGTTTATCGGGTTCTTTGTGGCGTCCCCGTTGAACGCAGCGTGTGATACAAATAATACGATGCATTGTTTGAGAAATTGTCAGGTGAATACGTTGTTCAGTGATTTCCCTTGCACACCCGTAGGAATAGTGGCTGTTTTTAATTCCACATGAGTGATGGGATACTTTGTGGGACTGACGTTTAATGGCTTGGCATGTGCCAACAGTATAGGAAGTGCTACTTTGACACGTCACACTAGAGGGCCAGCCTCAGCGATGTGAACCTTAAGGTGAGGGAGTTCAGGGATGGCTATGAGACTAACCCCGTCCCTGGAACGGACCAACTTGACTTTTAGTGTGATGCCGTTCAAAAGGTATTTCTCTTGGTTAAATACGTCACCGTGTAGATACCCCGAAAGATTCACCGTCTTACATTTTGCGGCGAGACTGCGACAGGCCACAAATCGCTTGTTGCCAGCGTTAGCCTCAAAGATTCCGAGGCTGTCCGCGAACCACAGACCGCAAGTCAAATGTGTTCTTTTGGCGTCACTTATAATTGAGCAACGTTTCAATGATCTATTAGCATACGTTTTTCTGGGCGGTGAGACTAGTTTTTGGTTTAAAAACACATCCATCTGCATGAATAGCGAATGCGACCAGTGGTTGAAGGGAACCATTTGATCCACCTTAGTGAAAGCACCACCGTCGGGTTTCATGATGGTCAACCTGAGACAGAGCATGGTCTGTGATAGATAAAAATAAAACTCGCCTTGACCAGCAACGGTAAATTCGATGGGTGAATTATTGGTGAGAGAAGAGAGAGGTTTTTACTGGAGACATTGTCCGATTTCAAGACTGGTTTGCGTGGCGGGGACGGAAAAAAGATTGAGTTCACCACTTGCACACTCGCAGGACTGGGGGATTAGAAATGACGTTTCAGCTTAAAATATCTACCGCTTCTTTCTTGACCTTTTTACGTCGGGAAACGACAGAAAACTGACATCGGTGCTTCGTACGACGCCCTTTATAGCCTGAGAAATTTGGCTCCCGCCATGAAAAGTGTATTCGGAATATTTATTTGCACACAAATAGATGTTTTAGAAATTTGGCTCACGCCATGAAAAGTATACTTGAAATATTTATTTAAAAAAATTATAGTTAGAGAATATACCTTACACTTTAAAGTATATTATACATGTTTAGGTGTAGAGGAAACAATAATCAATTTCTTGAGCTGCAGTAGTGGTCTCGGTACTAATTTACAAATTACAGTTTAAAGAGTTTGAATATATGTATACAACCAGATGGTTTCAATTTATAGTATAAACAAGAAAATAAACAAATTTGACTAGAATTAAATTTATATATATAAACAACTATTTGCCTCGAAATAATCAGGTAGGCGAAGGATTGTACTGGCAGATAAAAAAATTTAAAAAGTATCCCGGGTGCATAAAATTAATCAATAAAAAATATGAGTTTTTATGCAGAAAAAAATATGAAAAAATCTCAAATCTTTGATAAATGGTATGCCAGTTGAACTGTATAAAATGAAAGAAAAAAAAGGTAACTCTTCAGCCCGTCTAAATGATCACATTTTAGTTGTGGCGGGTGCGTTTACAAGGACTCTGATACCCAAAGGCAACGTATTATAATCATCGGTTATCTGTAATTTGGTGTACACGGGCCGGTAACCTTATTCTGTGAAATGGTACATACTGTCCCAATAACTTTTCTTACAATTTTGTGTGGTATCTATATGTATCTTTCCACGGACTCTTCGGTGACCATCGCTTTCAAAACGTCAAAATTAACGTCGTTCCGGTTGCCGTAGCTTATGGTGATCCCACGAAACTTAGACACCGTTTTTGTTTAAAAAGGATCATCACCAACACAAACTCGGTACGCGTAATTCTTGGGAACGCAAGATACAAAGGGTTAATATAGATTCCTGGACCGTAATCTTGAAGTTCATCAGTGAGGTCACCTAAAATGTCTCCGGTTGGCGGACTCCAATCACCGGGACTCTCTGTGAACAGAACGCTATCTGTATCGTGATACAAAACGCGGTGCCCCAGTTTTTCAAGGATGCTGTATAAGTGCAACCTAGCCATAGCAGTCGTGTAGCATGCCACTGCCACACTCGTATTAGGGTAAGGGCACAACGCATCACGCGCATCCTTGTAATTGAGGAACATAACCTTATCATTTACAATAACGGTGATGTACGAATTTGTCAAGTACTTGTGTATGCCCAGATATTCGTTGACAACGGCTACGTGTGGCAAATTTTTGGGGTGGCTGAGGGGATATTTTTTGTACTTGCAAACGTTGGGATACAATGAACACACATCTAAGTGCTTGATCTTCTCTACACAAGAAAGGTCTGCTTCGTGGAAGAGCTTGATAAAATTTGTACGCCTGCCAAAGAATTCGTCCCTGGGACTGAGGGGCTCCTTGCTGTACACTTTGTGCTGGAGTAAAAATTGTTTCAAGTCCTTGTCTGTGCCTTTCATTGCATTAAACATACACTCCAACATCTTTGCGACCGTGTAGCTTAAACTTTTCCACACAGGCCATGGTTGCTCTATAGCGCGTCTCCATGGTCACCTTGGCAGCTGTTTTTGATAGGGGTGGTCCTGTCAGGATAACAGAGAGGGCACCCGTGCCAATAACTGACCCAGAACTGGAAGACAATGGTGATATCTCCAGCCTTAACAACGCGATCTACACCTAGCCCTAACACATATTCCTCACGGCCGTTACCAACATTAAGGATAGAGACATGCCGTCGGTGGTCCTCCCAGCAGAGCCATTGTACGGCGACGTGCGACTGTTGGTCTGCACACATGTAGCCACCGTTAGGTATGATACCGATGGTATTTTCCTTAAGATGACTTCGGTGGTAAACCAACATGGCCACTCCTGCGATTGTACACACTTCTCTGAAAGGACACACATTTGCTTTTTCCATAAGCATATCTCTAAACTTTAGAAAGGCCTTCCGTAAGATCTCTACATCTTTCATGCGATACAGTTCCAACTCGCGGTTAAAATCAAAGACATAATTTTCTTTGACCAATGCGTCATACCACTTCTCAATGGTCTCCTTCCCTTCAACCAACATTTCACCGATGCCGTAGTCCTTCTTTGGTGGCAAGGGACCCCTATACCCCACGTTTTCTTTTTTATTGAAAAAATGGGCGAAATGTCCCTTAGCTAAAGACTCGTTCCTAGCCGAATATCTTGGGCATCTTGGACAACGACATTAGTAGAAAGTTCAGCGAGTCAATAAAGTGGAGCGTACCGTAACGCATGGACATGATTTTCCCACCGTTCATTATGAGCTCTGAAGTCCATTTTTTTACCTTCATCATATATTTTAAAATAAAATTATCATCAAAGTATTTCTCATCGTGGGCTAGGAGGGCAATGTCCTTAAATTTTGTTGCTTTATTTTGCTCTAAGAATCTGAAAAATTGGGCTATTTTGGCATCACCCTTGAATATGCGAGTCCTATCGCCTCACCATTCGGTGCAATGATCGTCATTTACATCGATATTAAGGTTGGCCTTGCAACACGTTTATACGATACAGAGGTTAAGCTCGTGCAAATA
Source organism: Timema californicum (assembly GCA_902141385.1). Lineage (NCBI taxonomy): Eukaryota > Metazoa > Arthropoda > Insecta > Phasmatodea > Timematidae > Timema > Timema californicum. The sequence goes on from CABFOW010000219.1 coordinate 68,425, forward strand.
CGTGTTGACCACACCTTGAAGAAGCGTTTTTGTTTGCATTCAAAATCTTAGAACACAAACTTTAAATTACTCTTTTCTAGTGACGGCTTCGATGGGGTCTGCTTCATATAGCAGAAATCACCAAAAGGCCGATGGGTCTCGCATACTCTACAAAAAGTCTCATAACACCTGTGTGAATAATTTTACTTTTCTAACCTGAAACATTGCCCACAGACTTCACAAACATTTTTGACAATACAGACCGACACGTGACCTCTGCAAAAACCGGGACGTTTATGGTCATCAAAAGATATCAGGTTTGTGAACCAACGCCCACACTCTTTACATGTCACATTTCGACCTTCACTGCAGACTGTTTTAGCGTAGCACCTTTTGCACGTGGGTTCACATATGTGCTTGTTATTTGTGTTGAATGGCACACGGCACTCGCGACAAAAGTACGAGCACTTAAATGCGGCTGTCAAGGATGTTATGACATCAAAATTGTTTTGATTATCATCGTGAAAATACAAATCAAAGTAGCCCTTAAAGGAATGTTCGGGAGAAGTAGGTCTTTAATATAGGAGATGGCTCTCCGACGTTCCCTGAACACTGTGATTTTGGATTAGGAGATGTATGTTTGGAATTGTTTCAGTTCGTTGAGGCCACCACCTTTCACAGGATTCAAACGGGCATCACTGCATAGTTCATCTGCTTTGATATTTTGAATATGATGACCCATTTTGATCTGTTAAACGGTGTTCACGTCCATGCATCCTGGTTCTATTTAATATCACACACAGCCTCGGCGACAACAAATGCATGGGTAAGACAAAGTGGGTCGTCGCCACTTTGAATCATAATGATCCTTTTATTTCTTCTACTATATGTGGTAGCTGGGGAGAGATAATCACAATGGCGTGCACTCCCACAAGGCTCCTTAAAATGGCTGAGTTTAACGTACAGTGGTGCTGTACTCAAGAATAAACTATTTCTTTGCAACACACGACTTACGTTATCGAGAATGGTTTGAGCGTCTAACTTACCTGCCCGCCTAAAAGAGAGGTGTACAGGATTCAACGTTGAGTCCGTGCTGTTCAAAATTAAGCCAACATGATCACCGGTGCTGACACCATGGTCATGTAGCCGATTGGGCAAAACAGTAATTTGCTCTTCAAGCCAGCTTAATGTGTCACGATCGCTTCCTGGATCACCAAGATGTACGGTAATTCTTTACCAGTATAAAATAAACGCCTCAGTTGTTTTTTCTCCTCGCCACTTATTCCCGTTAGGGGTGTTGATGACGCCCCCCCCCACAATATCCATGCCTTGAAAGGGGCCGCAATTCCCTCCTGCCTCACTACTACATCACTGGCTTGCGGGAAGACGGCTGGAGGCAGAAAATCTCCCGCCAGCTGAATGGGGGCTGCGAAGTTTGGGATCTGGACCACGTCTTCCCCCTGGATCAGACAGGCATCTCCGTTATTCATTTGAACTAAAACACAAGATTTCAATTCAAACACAAATCTAAATAACTACAAAGAAAGCATTCGAAACATTATTTTTCCAATCAAAGTCCATTAAAAAAATTAATTCTTTGCCCTCTTTAAATCTAACAAATCATCATATAATTTAGCAAAATAATTCCTGAAAACAAAATGACCATTTTATTTAAAGTTTTTCTTTGGAGAGGACAGTGTCAATATCAAATATTAAATCAGATCCCTCAGTTGCTCTAACTACCCAATTTAAAAGAAACTGGTTTATTTCACACAATGTTAGGGACATTTCATTTATTCTAAGGTTGGTTCTATTCGAAATTTTTTCGCCCATTAGTACTCTATTATATAAGTTTACTAAGCAATCTGCTCATTATACACGCTTTCAACTAATACATATTTTTTATATTATTTTAACGTAAAATATAATTCTCACCCATGGTTACATCAATCGCATCCAGAGCGTAAAAATGTCTCTTAGGGGTGGTAGCGGTGGATGTGATACCACCGCATACACCTGATACGGAGGAGATATCATATATTGGTCCTATGCATCTGAAACAAACATAACTTTGTGTTAGAATTTTTAACGTAAGTGATAGCCATGAATAATAATACAGAAACTACCTATTAATCTGAATAGCCATTTTCTCAATAATAGCTATAGTCCTGTCGAGACTCGAACCCGGGACACTTATACCAGGAGGAAGGCATTCTACCAACTGATCCAAAGTGGGATACAATAATATCGCAATAAGGAAACCACCTTAAATTAATATAATATTTACCTCTTAGCATTTATTAAAAAAACTGATAATCCGCAATTTTGTTCATGAAAAACCCCACCAATTTTATCACATTATTCATATTTCGAAACAATTTTTCATGGTGCTATTTTTTGTTTTCTGTTCGACTCTTAAAGAGTAATTATTATTTCATACAAATCTGGTCTTTCATTTGCCAGCTGTTACCAACCATTTGCGGTCAATTTCTCCATGTAGACACCGAAGGCCATCATATCCGCGGATGACTGAGGATCTCCTTACAGCTCATTCTCTAAAAACTACAAAGCAACAGATCAGATTGATATTCAGTATAACTTGAATTAAAAATATTAAACAGACCATCTACGTGATATAATATTAAGATAATTAATCTCCAGAGTGTTATGTAAATCTGAGACATTTAGCAGTGTTAGCTGGTCCGGGCCAATGTGTAATTTTTGAATACAAACGCCTCATTTTGAAGTGTTAGCTCGTTCTTGGTATCTGTATTTAAAATGTCTACAGTAATGGGTGTCCTCAGCCATCGGTTGAGCTTTACATATATTTCCCATATGCAGGATGGTGACCGTTGCCAATCTATTCACTTTGTATGAAAATGGACAGCATTTTTTGCGGTGAAAACGGGTGTTTAGATACTTTCAAACAGTACAAGAGTGGTTTTGAAACACAAAAAGATCTTTTTAAATGGTTTGTTTTCTGGTACATTTAGGCTGGACTATGCAACGTCTTTCATAAGTGCAGGTGTCACAGAAAATGATGGCATTTTAGTATTTTAAAACACCACCCTCAATAAACACATCATTATGTTAATTATAATAACGGTTTGTTCAAAATATCTTTTAAATTAAATTTAGTTTTTTAGTAAACTCCCCTTAAATAATTTTATAGTTTGTAATAAAGTTATTCAATAAACTACTATTAGATAAAAAGATAATAATTTAATTTATTATATCCACTTTTATTTATACGATTTTAAATAATATTAACCCATTAGTAAATTACCAACAAAATTTATTACCATTTAACTATTGCTTGGAGTCAAGTTTTTTCAATAAGCTACCCCTGATTATAGTAAACATTTGTTCAGGCATAACTTTATCCGAATGTCATTGAAAAATAGTAGCTGCTTGGACACTTTCAAATTTTATATATTTTTAATTCTCCTATAACTATTATAGATTAATAAACTTAGACAATTCTGCCATGGTTTATTGTAATTTTGAATTAAATTATATGTATATACTTTGATTCAACAACAAATAAATAATGAGTGTGCTTGTTAGAAATGTAGATTTACTCATCCAAATCCGTCGGCGAATCGTAATGACTCATCCTGGGTTGCTTGTTCAACACTCAAAGACAAGCTATACAATGAAAGGATTTCAAAAAAGGTCATGATATTTATAGCTGTTACAAGCTAAGGCTGCCACAGAGCGATGACGTCACAATGGAAAACCCATTGCCGCATAGAACGGGAGGGTTGCGACATAATTTAAGATATATTCTTGTCTCTACTTGTCTTGTCAAGTCGCCAAACTGGTGCCAGGTATGAGTCATCAGATGAAGCCCATTGCCACATAGAAGGGAGGAGGGTTGCGATATCATTCAAGGTCGTGATCTATTCCGGTCTTGTCAAGCCACCAAACCGGCGCCATTCATCAGGGAAAACCCATTGCCACCTAAGAGGAGTGGGGGGAAGAGTTGCCAGGGCCAATGACCTCATGTACTAGCTCACCGTTTCAATGTCACAATCTATTTCTGTGTCTACTTGTCTTGTCAAGCCGCCAAACTGGCGCCAGGTATGAGTCATCTGGGAAAATCCAGGGGAAGTATTGCGACATCACACGCAAAGATTATGTCACAAAGATTGAGGCGGCTTGTCTTGTCGGCTTGTCTTCTCGAGCCGCCAAACTGGCGACAGGTATGAGTCATCGGGAAAACCCATTGCCATAGGGGGAATGTTTCAACATCACACGCAATGATTACGTCACACAGATCGAGGCTACTGGTCTTGTCGAGCCGCCGAAATGGCGCCAGTCATCAGGGAAAACCCATTACCACATAAATGGGGGAAGAGAATGGGGAGGAGTTGTGATGTCGACGCCGGGAAACCCATTGCAGGGGGGAAGAGGGAGGGTTGCCAGGGTCAATGACCTCTGATACTAGCTCACGGTTTCAAGGTCACGATCTATTCTTGTCTTGTCCAGCTGCTAAAATGGTGCCAGTCATCAGGGAAAAGCCAGGGGGTAGTGTTGCGACATAACACGCAATAATTACGTCACCGACAAAAAAAACATGTTGACCCTCTGAATGGAATTGGGGTTCCCAAACGCCCTGCCTTCTACTCATGGCATATGGAATGAGTCACCGATAATAGTTACGATTTAATATTTTATTGATTGAGTTATTCACAGCCTATTTCAAGTGGTTTTTAAAAGTATTATGTAATTCTACATTGCGTAGATCGAGATGGTGTATTGCAGTATTATTTATTTGTTTTAAAAATCCTCACCCAAGAATGCAAGAGTTCTATCTCCAAAATTGTTAAGTTTGAGATATTGGGTGTTTACGTTTATTTAGAATGAATATGATTCACCTGCGGTGAAATTGAGACTACTATATAATTACTTGAGAAGATACAAACTAGAGCTGTCATTTAGTAACATTGGTTTTATACACAAGGTCAAACTTCAATGCTTTTTTACACAAAAGGTGAAAATTGGACATAGAATACTTGCACTCTCGGGTGACGAAATAACGATATTTATTTCAAAACAAAATATTGGAAATTTGATTTTATGCCCCACGTTCATAATACTAATGAGGTAGAGAGGAGTACGGTAGAATTTAGAGTAAATTTACCCAGCATTTGCATGGAAGTAAAAGGGAATGATAATTTAAGTAAAACAAATCCTAATTACACTCAGCTGTATACAGTTAATTTAACTTTAGACAAACTACAAACAACACATTGTGTTGTGTGCCATAAATTTTATATCCATACTGATGGGCATGGGGTCTAAGACGTTAGACTGATAATACATTGAATTTACCATGGAAAGGGAAGGTCGAGGGCCATATCTCAGCCGAGTGAACAAACGGGTGTTTTTTACAAATTTGGTTTATTACCACTGTGGTTTCTCCATCCTTCCTCTACGCTAATGTGGCTGCATTTATTTTAAGCTGGCCTCCCAGTCTCAGCCCCTTAGATAAGCCTTTAATAACTTTGGAGTTGAACGAAGCCATAATAAAAATAATAATAGTAGTAATATTAATTATAAGCTCAAACGTCCTTGTAAGGACAAAGGCATCTTTTTTTTCTTGTTTGGTGTGCCCCAATGGGGAGGTTAGGGTTTCTAATCTTAGTCAGATGTGATTAGGCTGGTTTTTCCTAAATTATTTTCCCACTCTCCCTCCACGAAAATATGCAGTAAGACGCGTAACACTAAACAAATAACTCTATATAAAGACTAGAACGAATTTTACAACTTCAATAATTAAAAATATTGGTGTGGTTACTTTATATTTCCGTGGGGGTGACTAACGAGGTGTGGACCTAATTGGGCTCAGGTAAAAGGGGAGGGGCCAAGTAATTGTATATTTTAATTAAGAGCATACTTGCGCAACCATCACGCGAGAGGGGGAGGGCGAAGGTCCGGGATCGTATCCCGGCGTTTCCTGGTGATATCCATCACGTCACAACCATACACGCAATCCCGAGAAGGGACTGGTGTGTCCCTGGCCTAGAAGCAGATAGGCTCCAACATCCTGTGGAGGGGCTTCTCTTCATGATTCACATACACACTAAATATATGTGAAATGTATGACATACCCAACTGTATGACCAACCGACTCCTAATTTATTAGAATTAAATGTATGACTTGTCTTTCTGTAATATAGGCCTACCAATGTTATTTATCTAAATTAAAGCCCTCTGTCAAAAGTGCTGCAATTTTTTTTTCCTAAGCATAGAGTCTTACCGCTTGTTCAGGTTATACGCATATGTACTAAATACTCTAATTAGCTAAAGATGAGGAAGGTTGAATTTAGAGGAAGTGTTCCCCATTAACGTGGAGGGAGAGTGAAAAACAGTTTAGGGAAATCCACTCTCAGTATGCCCACTGGGATTCGAGCCCCTATCGCCCTGTCATCGGCAGTTTAAGTCTATTGCAAGAGTGACGCCTTAGACTATGTGGTCACTGAAGCACGTTACTGTAAATTACTCCCCATGGCATGTACACACACATGTAGATCTGGTAACTTTTTGTAAAGGTTCTTTAGCCGGTAAATCGTATGAACTGAGTGTGGTTTATTAAAAAAATGATTTCTAACTTTCCTTATACAACAAAGGCTAATACATTTCCGTTAAGCTCTACCACCCTTTTCTCTACTTTTTTATTGTAAAATTCAGATATACCAGATGTATAGAAAGAGGTGGTGTTCAAAGAAGAAAAAAAAATCTCCGACAGCGTAAAGAGTTTAATAAAGTTCTGCGCTCGAGCGTACGCCTTGTTGTAAGACTACTTTCACTCGGCTAAGGAGTGGGAGGAGGTGAAGGGGCGTCTCGGCGCGCCTTGAATTTATCGACGAGTTGCAACGTCCCTACAACCCCCTACTTCTTCCATTCCATCCTGCTTCAAAGCTGCTGATGGCTATCCTTGAGAAAATACAACATTATTTACTTTTTAGTTCGTACGCTTTAGTGTCAGAACTGGCTATCAGTGAGTTTAACCTTCGTTTTCCAGGAGGAAGGGGGGGGGGGAAACCATCCAATATGAACCCATCATCAGCACTGTGTTTTTTTACTCACAAACATCCAAACATAGGTTAAGGAGCGTCCAAAGCAAGATCATTTATACAAGGTCAAATCAGGTGCACTTACCTGGATTTCGATTCCTTGCCCTTAAATGTAGCCTACCCATGCAGACTGTGACCAAGCGGTCTAAGATGTTACGCTTGTTCTATTGTTACTAGGGAGTCGAGGCTCGAATCTGGGTTGAGCTATGAATCCGCTTTTTTTAAATTATTCTCATGAAGGTGCATTTTCTCTAAATACCTTCTCCAATCAGACCCTCTTGGATTATTTCTTTATTAGCCTTTACTTTATATAATTATTATATTTTTTCATGGTTATTAATGGCTTAATCCAATTGGTTGGGATAGGAAAGGTTACTTAGATGAAGTACACTCACATTAGTGTGGATAGAAGATATAAAAACATGGTGCTAAATCATATTTGATAAACACCCCCTTTCCAGTTCACCCTGATCGAGTTTAGAACCTTGACCTTTCCCTGTCACTGACAATCCAGTATTTTGTGAGCCTTATGCCTTAGACCACGTCAGCACCAATGAGGGTGTATCAATTTTGTTTTTATAATGGTATTAACGTGAACTTTATTAACAGATTGATAATATTAACACAAAACTTATAAACTAGCTTAATTATAGAATAAACACAACACCCAGACCCCAGACCAACAGTCCTTGTCTGGGGTAGAAGAAACCCAATGATACATTCTTCTGCTAAGTCAAGAGTTGAACCAGCGATTCTTAGTTCAGTAAGCAGATGCGCTACCCACTAATAAAGTGTCGGACTAGCCCAGTTGTTAAATGCACCACTGAACTGAACCCAAGCAAGGATTTAACTTGGGCACGGGACGACTCCTAGATAGCGCTGTGGGCAATGCATTGGCGTATCAAGCCAGAGCTCCCGGATTCGATTCCCAGGTTCAAGTGTCATTTCTCAATTAAAAGGATATGAATACTAAATTTCACAAACGTTAACGGGGCTTACACCTGCAACTCTTTTGTAAAGTAAATAAATTCACGGATTGTGGAGTAGAAGGAAAGAAAAGCCCCGAGGATAATAAAAATACCTACAGCAGACATGAATTGTTCAAACAATTACTGGGAAATTTTATTTTTCTCAAAAGAGGAACATAATTGAAGAAATATTATTAATGAATAAACAATGAAAGGGGAAAATGTAAGCTTTATTTTCCTGAATGTAATCTTTTATTTCTAATGCAGGAATAACATTTTAAATTAGATTTAATCAAACAAAAGAGGGCTTCCCTATTTCTTTTTTTATTTTACATTCCGGGTTATTGCTAAGGGGGTTGCCTTGCGGAGCGCTGAGATGCGTTATAGACATTTAGAAATCTAGCGTTAAGAAGTGTTATTTTGTTTCAAACTATGGTTTATCCCAAAATGAAAGGGGAGGGGAATGTTTGAAATGTTTAAATATAGAATTAAAAACAGCGTATTATAAGTTGTATAGTTAAAAAAAAGAATCACGAAAAGGAGAAATTATTTAATTTTCAAGGACGTTTCACACGAAACATCGCAGTTTTGAGATCAACGTAAATGATTAGAAACATAGATCCAGCCTTCTTCAACCGAATAAAGTCATTAAAAAAAAAGACCACGACATAACCTTCTAAGATTGTGGTGGATTGTTTTAGTGGTTTCGAATTATTTCCTTAGTAATTATCGCAGAGCTAGTTGTGTAGTTGGAACCCTCAAAACAATTAAAACATCTCTTCTTGCAGATAAATTATTAAATAAATATCTTTTGTGTGATTCAATTTGTATTGTAATGCAATATGTGCTAGTGTGCGAGTGCGTGTCTAACTACATTGTTATACAGAACTATTGTATGCGTATTTTCTAATTATTTTATATCTGAGAAATCTTGAGGAGGATGTGTATGTTGAGAATTAATATTATGTAATATTGTATTAAATATATTATATTATTAAATAATAATTATAATATAGATTGAATTGTTTCTATATTATTAATTATTGTTTCTCATCGCGTCTCACTACCCTTTTGGGTTATACACATATGATGGTTACACTAATGGAGTAGGGATGAGAAAGGTACTGTACATTTTAAAGGATACTAACCAGCATTTGCATAGAGGAAAATTGGGAAACAATTAAGGAAAATCATCCTCAGTACAAAAATTGAGGTTATAACCCCGATTTTCTCATCATATTCAGTCCAGTCTTTTGGTAGAGTGACGCCTCCCTAGACCATCCATGTGACTACCAAAGTGGGGTATTTGGGTTATTAATTTGTTAATCTAAATCATTGTGGTCCAACCTTTAATGACTCGCGAGCCAAACAGCAAAATGCAGCAGCAACGTAAAGGGCCGTAAACAAAATAAAAATATTATAATGATGATAATAAACATGTGTCATTGCTTTTATTAATTTCCTTAACTCCCGTTGTGGAGAATAGGCCGGCAACGAAGCATCACTACTCCGGATATTACTTGTTACAGTTTTTGTGATTGGTTAATTTCAGCCCACCCACCTCATGAACTTGTACGAGCGAACGTGAAAGAGCCTGACAATTATGTCGTAAAGGTACTTTCACATACCTTACAGCAGTGGTTCTTAACCTTTTATTACCGCAGCCTCCTAAATATCTTAACATATTTTCGTGGCCCTTAGTTTTTACTGACATGTTAATAATTAAGATTTATTCTGAAATAGTGGCTTTATTTACTGATTATAATAGCAAAAAAAACACATTAATTAACTTGCCTAAATGTATCTAGTGGGACCTCTGTTGTTAAACACTTTCCCCTAATTGGTCTATTCTTGTTTCAATTGTATTACTTACCCGCCTCGGTGGCGTAGTTGGCAAACGCTCTTGTCGTGTTGAGCTCGACTGCTGAGGACGGGGAGATCGAGGTTCGAATCTCGGTCGGGTGAACTGGGGGTGGTTTTTCCTAAATGGTTTTCCACTCTCCCTCCACGCAAATGTGGGCTCACTTCCTTTAATTCAACCTTCCCAATTCCTAATCCATTAGAGTAATTAGTACTTAAAGCGTATAATCCGAACGGGTAGTAAGACGCGGTGCTAAATATTATTATTATTATTATTATTATTATTATTATTATTATTATGCCCCTCAAGTCTCTGCCCAAGTTCAGGTTGATGCTATTTATTTTGACCAAAGTAAGGCATTTGACTTATGTCAGCATAGTATTATTCTTTCTAAACTTGGTAATTTTGGACTTTCTCACTCTTATGTAAATTGGTTCAGCAGTTATTTGCATGAAAGATCATTCATTATTAAAATTGATTCACACACCTCAAATATATTTTTAGCACCCTGTGGCATACCTCAGGGTTCTAATTTAGGTCCTCTTCTATTTAATGTATTTATTGATAACATTGGTAAATATTTGAACTCGTCTAGTTATTTACTCTTTGCTGATGATGTAAAATTATTTAAAACTATCAAATCAGTTGCAGATTGTATAGATTTACAAAATGATGTAAATGGTATTTTACAATGGTCTTTGGAAAATGGAATGTCTATCAATAAATCTAAGACCAAATCTATATCTTTTACTAGGAAAACTAATCCTTTCATTTTTACTTATAAATTGGGCAGTGATAACATAGTTCGTACACTTTTTATTAATGATCTTGGTGTCCTCCTGGATAACAAACTTTATTTCCACTATCATGTTGACCATGTCATTTCCCAGTCATTGAAATTACTTGGGCTTATTAAATTTATTACTTCATCATTTAAGAAAGTTGACTGTTTTTTATGTCTGTATTACACCCTGGTTAGATCTAAGTTAGAATATGCTACTGTTGCTTGGAATTCCATTACCTTAACTGACTGTCTTAGGTTAGAAAACGTTCAAAGAAAATGTGTTGCTGCATGCTATGATAAATACTTTAGTAATCGGATTTATTATGATTATGACAGAATTCGAAACCTCTTAGGGCTCCAAATTCTCTTCTCGTGGAGACTTTATTATGATGTCCTTTTGGTTTTTAATATTTTCAATAACAACATCTATTGCAAATTTGCCCTTGATCATGTAGGCGTTCATATCCCTTCTCGGGCTTCTCGTAATCCTAGATTAATTTTTCTCGATAGCTCTTATAAGACGAGCCCTATAGGTCGTTGTATCAATAGCGCAAATTCTAGATATGTTGAATTCGACTTTTATCATAAAAGGAAAGCTAAACTCAGAGAGTTATTTAAGGATATCCCATATCAATCATTTATCATGTAGAGGTTCTGCCTATATTATTTAAACTTACAATATTCTGATTTATTTTTTGCATAATCTTACTGCTTACTATTTAGTTATTTGTTTTTAATGTTACTTTTTATTCTTATTATTATTAACTACTTTTTTAGCTCGTAACTATTCATCAGTATATAACATTATTTAGCCATTTTTTGTCTATCATTTTTGCTGGCCTGTTATAGGTCTTACGACTGTTGGACTGTTGGCCAGCACTATAATAAAGGATATTTAAATTGAAATTATTATTCTTATTATTAATTGTATTACTTAATGCTATTCGCATGCAGGAGTCTATCCGGGGTCGATTTCGCTGCTTTGTTTTAATATTTATCATTTTGTAAAATCCCTTTTTATATAATTAAGTAGAAAAAAAGGGCAACAAATGTTGACTGGCGTTGGTAAGTAGATATGGATTATATGTACTATCCATGATTTCTATTATCCGCGCTTCCTCTCCCCTCCATTACCTCGGAAAATCGAGTCTCTACTGTACTTACATGCTTACGATCATCGAATTCTTTCTTTCAAAACGTAAAATTTAAGATAATTGATTTCACTAATAAGCAAATGAAATTTAAAATTACTTTTTGGGGCTACCCTAAAAACCTTACGTGGCTCCCCACGGAGCCGTGGCCTCCCGGTTAAGAATTGCTGCCTTACAGGAATTCTTTACACGCCACACTCAGCATAGGACCAACAGTTTTACTTCCCCTCCAAGGAGCTACGAATTAATAACCCTCTATAAAGCTCTGTCGACCTCGGCTGGGTTTGAACCTATGCTCTTTGGGTCCTAAGCTGGACACTGTACACCAAAACCACCGAGGTTGACAACATTTAGTTTACAAGTACACTATAGTATTGTATTGTAACTATACCACTAGAGTTAGTGAGGCAACTGATACACTTTTTGTGGCGCAAGTTTTTAAATATTTGAAATCGGGTAACGCCTTTTTGTAATTTGTCCTAGGCCCCATTAATATTGGAGGGCCTGAAGACAATAGGCTGACTCATGCTCGATTCTAAAGGATAAGGAGATTCATTTGGAGTAAGTACAACCACATTTCAATAGAAAGAGGTTGCAAGAATCACAGGGGTTTTTCCCCCCGGTTTTTTTCTCACTATTCAACAAGACTACACGCATTTAATGGCACAAATGAGGAGATAAAGTAGGAACGGATAAATGAGAGGGAATGTACACGCATTTCCACGTATTTCCATGCAGGGAAAGTGTAAAACCATTCCGTTAAAACCCCCTTCAGTCTACCGTTCACAGCGTCACTGGAAAACCAGACTAAATGAACTTGACGTTTAGTACGCGTGCCATCCGATGTGCGTTAATCACATATTGAATTTACGTGACGTAAATAGCCATAAAACCTGACACCAAATCGTACCAAAAAACCTTTTCTTAATTAATTTTTGGAAATGCAGTAGTTTAAATTACTACCAGCCCATCATCATGGCTAAGTGCTTAGAGTTGTAAATTCTGAGTGAACCATGGGTTGATTTATAGGGGGTTGAGGGTCTGGATCTGAAGAATATATTTTAATGCGAGTTTGTTTGTCCCAGGTTAAGTTTTTTAAGTTTTGGTATCCAACTAGTATATATCTTGGTATTAAGGCTGGTGTGTAGAGGTATTGTCCTAGGTTAGTTATTTTTTAAAGTCTTATGCAGATATACTATATGTGTTTAGGAAGTACATTAAACTTTAAAAACTACTTATTGAAAAAGGGCCTGTGTTCATCCCCTCTCTGATGGTAGAGAAGTTCAGGGAGTCTAGGACGGGGTCGCATCCTGTCTGTGTAGCGAGTGACCTCGCAATCCTCCAGAGGGTGGTTTGAAGGAGGCTTGTTGAGTTTGGAACACGACCCAACAGCTCCCGGGTAATCTCCTGCCCAGGGATCACAGGACAGATCCTCTGCTGTCCCAAAGTCCACCCTGTCTCCCCATTGTGTCACTAAATAAACCCCTGGTCTATGGAAAACTTTTGTAACTACCCCTCTCCCTCTTTCTTTCTCTCTCACACATATACCCTTATCAGGGTCGTACAGTTGAAAGTCTATACTCAAAGAACAGGCTAGTAACTAGACAATTCTACACGGTTAATTTAAATTTAAACATTAGTTACAAATATCGCTGCTAAAAAAGCGCTAATACAAAGGAACCAAAGTGGGAAAGGAGGGTCACAATACCCTCTTTTCATCCTTCAGGGTCACCTGTTAGCTGATGGAGGAGAGGGCGGGAGGGACCAAGAATAAAGGAGGACCTTAATATATAATGGTAACATTAACGATCTTGGCAGTTGGCGAAGTGATATTTGTTTTTAATTACAAACCTTCAGCTTTATTTGCTAGTTTGGCGAATTCTCATTATTTATAGACATTAAACCGTCGGTATCTAAATGGTTTATGCTATTCTCAAGACAATCATGGTTAGGTCGTGATCGAGAGTTGTTGGTGGTGTGTTTAAACTTACAAATTATAAATAATTCTGACAGGGGGGGACTGGCAGGTTCTATGCGTTCTATGCCTATACACATTACAAAATAGGTCTATGTTTCAGTGTTAGGTGAAATATTCAGGGGCTCTGGAAGCTCTTTGGAAGTGGGGAAGGGGTCTCAACCGAGAGGGGTCCGGGGGACCTTCCCGTGTGAAATTTTAAACCTTTGATGACTCTAGAAGCTTTTTGAAGGTTGTTTATTTTGTGTGGGTAGAATTTTTTTATGGCTTTCTTTGTCATAAAAGTATATTATCAAAATGGTAGTAAGAGAAGATAAGAAAATACTACCTTTTTTTGGTGTAAAATGAAAATCTTTACTTAATTTTTATTTTACAGCTGGTAGAACCATATTTGTAGTAGGAGACATATAAAAAAAGAGTTTTTTATGTGACTCACAAGCCAAATGGGGCTCTAAGGCTCTTCCCAAATTTATTTTTAATATGTGAATGGCCTTACTAACCATTTATATAGCTTGTTTCTCAATTAAAAAATCAGAAAAATTGAAATAATCTAGAAGTTATTTGGAGCTATCCTCATCTAGAAGATTTTTGAAATTTGAATGCTTCTATTAGCTATTTATGGCCAAGACTATAAAGCTCATTCGGATGACACTAGTTCTCAAAATGTCTTCCTCTATTTAACCGAAGGAAAATATTTAAAATACAGGTATAAAGTACATTTGAAAGTTCTAGGAAAAACAATATGCTCGGCAGTTTGCATATAGAGTGGAACGCAAAGCAACCACTTTCAAGATTCAATATCACATTTTGAATAGATCCATAGTCACTCAACAGCTGATTGACTTTTTTTTCCTAGCACCGCGTTTACTAGATACCCATTTGGGTTACATGCTATGTACTAATTACGCTTAAGGGTTAGGGATGAGGAAGGTTGAATTTAGAGGAAGAATATCCACATTTGCGTAGAGAGAGAGTGGGAAACCATTAGGAAATATACTCTTCAGTACACCCAACTGGAATTGAACAACGATCTACCCATCATCGGCATTCTAGTCTAGTATGAGGATAGTGCCTTAGACCATGCGGCCACAGAAGTTAGTGTCATCGTTATTAACAGTAGTAACAAAATATGACTATAATGATACAAAAATTAGAAGTGTACATTTAAGTAGGCTAAATCAAAAACTAAAATCAGAAAAAAAACCACTATCAAACTAAGACATAATTTACAAATATAACAATTTCAACATAAAGGTGACCTGGCAGTTCAGGGGTAAGGTGTCAGACTTCTGTGCTGGGGGTCCGGGGTTCATACTCAGTCCCAGCACGGATTTATTTGATTGCAAAACCCTTCCTTCACCTCTTACAAGACGTGTATTAACCACAACTTGTGAATGTGGGGAATGCCAGGCCTCCACCGTGGTTCGGATTCCACGTTAAACTGTTGGTCCTCCATTTCATATCACAATCACCCTACCATTGCACATTAGCCTAAGTACGTGTAACGTACAATCCGTAGGGGTAGTAAGACGCGGTGCTAATAATAATAATAATAATAATAATAATATTCAGTCCAGTCCTTCTTTTACTATGACTAGGCCCTACATTAGTTTTCAAAAAACAGAAATCAGCAAATTTTAAAAGGAGTAGGTGAAGTCTTAAGAGATATGACTCAGTATTTTATATGTATATTTCAATACTTTCATAAATTATTCGTTAGTGTGTGTGTGTGTATACACACACACACACACACACTATTTTTCATCACTCTAATTTGCTGATTTCGGTTTTTTGAAAACTAATGTATATATATATATATATATATATATATATATACACACACACACACACACACACACACTAACGAATAATTTATGAAAGTATTGAAATATATATATAAAATACTGAGTCATATCTCTTAAGACTTCACCTACTCCTTTTAAAATTTGCTGATATATATATATATATATATATATATAGAGAGAGAGAAAGAGAGAGAGAGAAACAAACTAATCCAGAACATCACATGCCCAGCACGTGAATGAATATTTGAATATCCGAGTCAACCAATTTGACAAAAAATAAATACATAAAATACCGCAAACAAATTTCCCATTTCCGTGCCACTGCGTTTCAAGCTAGTAATAAAATACCGGTAATTATTCATTGAAGGCTTTCCGTCAAATTTAACAATTCATAAAAGCATTTAATTAAATAATTCAGCTGTTTTAATAGCTAGTATGCTGTGTTACAATATAGGATGTGCCCCGCGGTCTAGGCTAGCGCCAGAAGAGGTATTCCCCATAATACATCGCGGAAATGTCAGACTAATTAGGTCTAAACCAACCCAAATGAGGGGATATAATTAGTATTGTATAAAGCTCTACCATTGCACCATATTAATATCCTTAACTAACGCTATTGTTCTATTACAATATCTCAGTTCATTAAGGCTTCCGTGTAAGTAACGCAAGCTGTGTTATACTTTAATCTCTCCCTCAACCGGCAATAGCCTACTTTTCCCACCACTAAATAAATTACTATAAAACTATAGTGAAACAAACCGCATTGGTGGGAAACGCGGACTAAAGCGTCAGGCTCACTTAGTATGTTTTTTGTTTTTTCAGATGATGAGAAAGCTAAGAGCTCAAACCCCAACCAGGTAGATTTTTCACGAATGTTTTCCCCACTATTTCTCCTGAATGGTTTCCCCACTATTTCTCCACGGAAATAATTGGTACATTTCCTAAACATTCTCACTTTCTTTTCCCTGCCCCATAAGTGTGTAACATATATGCGGGCAAACCCCGGCTGAGTAGTAATTATGTTCACTGGTCCTACTCATATTACTGAAATATGAAAACATTGAGTCCAAATGGCCTTAGGTTAGTTTATGGAACTAAGTGGAATTTGGAACTGAGAGCCGAAATAATAGAACCGTAACTGACAAGATTTTGGAGCTAACACACACACACAGACATATATATATATATATGGGGTGAACAATACTACTATTTTCGCACCAGTGGCCCACAAATTAAATTGGAATTGAACCAGCAACCCGTGACAAAAGTAAAAAAGAGAATTTCGAAGGGGTGGGAAGTAGGGGAAATAGATTCAACCCCCTTCGCCATTTCACTCTTGTAGAAATCCCTGGACGATCCGTCATATCATCCCTGTGAATGCACCGATGGGTATTGAAGTGGGAGCGAAGGATGAGAGCAGTTTGGGGGAGGGGGGTACTAACAACGAACATAAGAAGGGGGAGCCCAAAGAATTATTCTTTTCTAATACAGCTTTTCCTCGAAGTAATTCTCCTTCTTTTGAAAATAATATCAATATAAAAATGGTCTTGAAAATGGTCATTTTACTATAGTGTGGTTTGATTATAATGATAACTCAAACTATCGCTGGTGGTCTAGCTGTCTAAGGTGTTATATTTTCATTAGACTTGTTCACTGTTGACAGGAAAGCCAGGGCTTTAATTCTGGCCAGGTGCATTCTGGGGTGTTTTCCTCATCCTTTCTCTCCACTGTGGGGTGGACTTACTCTGAAAACCACCCTTCTTGTTCTTCTCCCCCTTACCAATGTGGCTACCAGGGCTGATACTAATCATGGTAATGCGTGTATTGGAAGGTCTACCAGTCCTAGCTGGATGCATTTAAATTAAGCCAATGGTGTAGGAATGAGGAAGTTAGAGCTTAGAAGAAGTGTACCTGTCATTCACTTGGAGGGAGAGTAGGAAATCTTAAATATATATATATATATCTGTATTACAGCTGACAGAGATTTGAACCCCAATCTCCCCTTTTCTGGAAGTTCATATCACACGTTAAGCTGCGTGCCCACCGACTCTTGAGACAAATTCTAGTTGAAATCTTGGTCGATGTGAAAGCGCCTCTTTGTTAAGTTGACTGCCATATTTATAAATGTGATAGACTTAAGAGGGGGTTGTATGGGACGTGAAAAAAGGGCAAAGGTTTTGAAGTTTTTATAGCAAAATATATTTTTTGTCCAAAATAAATAAAATTTTGCTAAAAGAAGAGAAAAGTTATTACATTCCAGGACACGCTTGACAGATATTCAAGAACTGTTGATATCACTATGTGAAAAAAATTAAACTCTATTCTTGTACTGAAGCTATATATATATAATTTATTTTGACAAAAAACGTTTTTATATAAGAAATGCAAAAACACTGACCTTTCCTCGCATTCCCTAGGTAATCCCCACCTAAACCCCAAGCACAAAAGTTTCTCTTTTAACACCACGTGACGTTAAGCCCGCATGCTTAATTTAATTACTATAAATTGCCTATATGATGGCTATATGTTTTGTAAGAGAATCAACGAGAGCAGTGGGTATTTTTTAATTTATGCTAACAGTGCCACTCACCCATACACGAGACGGCGTCAGCAAACTAAATCAGAAATCAAACACGCAATGCGGGTACCCTTCCGATAACATTCCTCATCCCTAAAACTAATAGCGTAATTACTACTTAAGCGTACAACCCAAACAGGTAGTAAGACGCGGTGCTAAAATTAAGTTTATAAAATTGTCAAGAGTTGAGTAACCAAAAGCAACCTGAATAACAACGTGAAAGTTTTTATCACCTTAACCGCTTATCTATTTGAATTTGGCACATTCCTATAATAAATAGAATTATTTAATAAAGTAAACACAAAGTTAGAGCTTCAACAAGCATTACGACTCCACCCGAAACATACTATGACCCTGAATGGGATCGTGACCCCCATGCTGGAAAGCGTTGCCTGCCACCATGGGGCCAACGAAGCAAGTCACATAACCTCGCATAAAGCACATACGAGCATTATAACAGATCCCTATAAAGAGAGAGAAAGAAAAGAGTCAACAATTTGAAAAAAGAGGAAAGCTGCAGAATAATAAAACTAGTTACATAAAGCAAGTTTATAATGTGACCAGAATAGGGATGGAGTATAATGCTCGGCACACACGGGTGATATTTCCGTACGAGCAGGTTATAGTTTTCAGCAATGTTTAAGTACAGATACATGCGTAGAAAATATATTTGTAGTCTTAAATGAGCAAAATTGTCTTTCAAACAAAAGCAAATTGAAATATATTTATTTAAAATAAAGTTGTTTCAATTAAATGTGTTTTATTACAAACAAAAACAAAAAATAATGCCAGATTGTTTCAAAATATGCATGATATGATTTTCAATCTTTACGAACATATTGTAAGCTAGACCATTTTATAAAATAACTTTTATTTGTGTTTTTAACAATAACTATTCACAAATCAAGGATGAAAATAATAGCCGTACGAATACACGTTATATATCTCTTAGTTGCTACATCGCTGGTTATTTCGTGATAGTTGCCATCATGGTTTCAATGTAAGTTTCCTAAAAAGTTGGGTACTAAAACATCGCCCGTGTGTGGTGCATAGCATGACATGATGATTTTTGAGAAGATACATGCTGCATTATCTGACAAACTCTTTTATAAAACAAATGAAAGGTTATAAATGTTTGAAGCACAGAATCTTGGAGAAAGCACATTCTATGCCAGAAGGTTTTTCTAAAGAGAACTGAAAAAAAACCCACATAGTTTAATCCAAAGATTTTATGAGAAAAGCAATTAAAAATCACTAAGGCCACCTTATTTTTCAACCAAAGGCTTAAACTATAAATTACCAATAGAACTATACAAAATATGTTCTCATTGTGAAATTAATAAATAAAAAGGTTATTTTAAATGTGGCCTACAGCTTAATTTTGACAGCCGAATTAGGTGGGCATGCAAAAAAATACGTCAATCTATAGGTTGGGGTTCGAATCATAGTTGGGCGTAGTGAGGTGTTTTATCCCCTTACTATCACCCCCACCCCCCTCTTCTCCCAAGAAGGTACGTCAACATTTCCCCAAAATTGTAACTAATTTATCTCTACCCTTTCAGTGTTATTTTTTGACACCTTAACTAAGTCGGTAGTGAGCATCTTCCGGAAAAATCAGGGGACCCAAGGAATGTCATATTAACTTTTCATTAGGAATGCAACTATATTGAATACAGAATTGTCTTCCTCCCTTGATCCTCCGTTAATCGCGTTCGGAAAATTCATATTATTACATTAAAAAAAAACAATATTATATTGAAATAGAAGTACTTAACGTGCACTTTATAAAACACTGATCACAGTATCACACTACTTACAAACTAGTATATTGCTAGAACAATCCCTCAGACGATAACTAACCAATGATCAATTTTAAGGCATGCCACTCTTTGAACCTTGGTCGAACGACTTATGTATAGTTAAAGAAAAAAATTGTCTGACATTTTAAAACCAGCATACAATGATTATTTCATATTAATGTAATGTTCTATTGAATGTATATATTTTTTTCTATTTAACTTAACTTGATCGCGCGTACAGCTCGAATGGGTAGTAAGGCGTGGTGCTAGTAAAATTACCAAAAACTAGATCATCCAGGAAAAATATCAACTTCAAATCCAAGGAGAAATAACTATGTGAGGTATTTTGATCTAGTTGTTAACATGATGTGCTGAACGTTTTTTGAATGGGGGGAGTGAGCGTGCTCGACTGTTAACATAATTTCTAGTTTATATAATGTTGATTATTTCACCAATGTATATTTGGATTGTATATAGAATTAGACATAGGGCTCGTATGATGTACACACTGCATAGTCTAATAGATATGAAAATTAGAATTCAACCCCCAGTCCTCCAGAATAACTTCCTTCTTGGACAAACGTTGAAATATTGTTCCATACCAAGAATTGAAAATGTCATGAAAATGATTATAATAATTATCTTTTAACAATTTAGGTTTGATCTTGACAGAAAATCTATGGCTAAATCCATATTATTTTCAGTCACTTTTAATCACGTTATTGTATATAAGTAACGTTGCCTTTTATTTTTTATGGTTGTTTTAGAGTGTTATCAGCCCTTTTACAGGTAGCACAATTCTAAACAGTTTTGTATAGTCGACTTCCCTCACTTTAAATTATGGGTACCGGCTTCTTATTGGTAAAAATCCTCACTCTGTTATTTTTTTTAATGGGAACTACAGTTTTGACTTTCTTAAAAACTATCAAAGGAATCCTCAAATAACTTAAAATTTTATGTTATAGTCATAACAACATAATGCTGCATTTGTCTGAAGAGGGCCGCATGTATCTAGTTTCCTATACCTTCCGCCTTAATTTGTGCAAAACGTCGTTGATAATAAGCTACTTTACCTTTTTAGATCTATTTTGTAATCAACTAAAAATATAGGGCTATATACATACAGAGATAGAGGGAGAAAGAAATGTAGGTATTTTGCAACATTTTTGTGAGGTAACTAACTATATTTTGAAATAACGAGCTATCATCTAAATATTGCAATGAAGCTGAGCTTCTAAAATGCGTTTAAACGTTACCATAAAATAAAAGTTAAATTTTGAGAAGCAAGAAAAATTGTGCTGAAACGTTGATAAAGGAAATTTCTGTGGATTTGAACAAATAAGTTCTACTGATTCCATTGAAAGAAAGAGAGAGAAATGAAAAAGGGAATTACGTCATACTTTTGTAAGCTCTAAGCACAAGATTTTCTTCAAATACAACATTTATATTGTTGTGCTAGGGGTCTGGCTTGGGCTGGGAGAAGGGAGTATTAATTTTTCAAGGGTTCTTGAAGAATCTAGGGTTATACGAGTTCTTGTATCTAGGATATAATCTTAACCTTCTCTCCACCCCAATTTCCACAGTTTCTCCCCTCTCCCTCTTTTTGTACTTAATGGTCGGAACATGCGCCTGGCACTTCTCTACCCTCCCCTGAGGGGGGTCTAGTCCCCCCCTTACGCCTCCCCATCATTGCACTATTGTCTACCTATCACAAATGGACGCCCTCCATCGTCTGAAAAGTGCCTGACTGGCTTCCATTACCAATTACTTGAACATTTTTACCGGACAGAAACCAGTCTCTTTTTTTACCCTCTTATTACTATTTCTACTAACCCCCTCCCTGACACCCCCTTTGTGTCCGACCGGTCAGACACAATGCGCTTGAGCAGTGGTTTTAGAGAAACCTGTCATTTTCGGCCAAGTGTTTTATCAATCATTTATACCACAATTGCACGTTGTCAAGATATGAAAGAAGTTATTTAAATGTATGAATGGTTTTAGCTCTAGGTTTCTGAGATAAATACTTTTCTTCTTCTCCATTATTCATGTATCGTTCGAAATGATTGTTATCGACATGACTATGACAAAATAAATATATTAGACTAGCTAGTATTTATTATACCTCCAAATATTGAAATTTCTAAAAGGTCGTGACAATGACAATCATGTCGGAAAGGAATTAGTTTTAAAAGGTGTTTTGACATGCATGATTTAAATACGATTTCATTATAAGCGAGTTATAAAAAGTAGCATTGCAAAGCCAAAAATCCTTGCCTATTATTGAAGTAACAATGTTAACACACAGGGCAGAGTCCTTGCTTCGTATTGAAGTAACAATGACTACACACAGGGCAGAGTCCTGGCTTCGTATTGAAGTAACAATGTTAACACACAGGGCAGAGTCCTTGCTTCGTATTGAAGTAACAATGTTAACATACATGGCAGAGTCCTTACTTTGTATTGAAGTAACACTGTTTACACACAGGGCAGAGTCCTTGCTTCGTATTGAAGTAACACTGTT